>NDGN011442733.1:0-15192 GCA_002564285.1 Tympanoctomys barrerae
TGTGCCATTGTTTTTATATTTTTTCTTTAAAATATCTGATGTCAAAATAAATAAATAAATATGAAAAAATAAAATACATTACAAATTTAAGTTACCATTTTTCAGTCTGTAGAAAAGTCTAATAAGGCAGAACTATAAAAATTAAGAAACTATCCCTACATTTTAAAAAACTGTTCTATATAAAGTACCACTATAAAAACTACCATTGATGTTACTCTTTTCGTAGAAGTTTATTTAATGGGAAAAATTTATGGCATTTCAATTACTTTTACATTACCTTGTCTGAACCTCTACTTTCATGACAGCTTTTTCAGTAGTCTGTGACTCATGAAATATAATTACCAAAACACTTAACATTTTCTCTAGCACATGTAAGAAAACCCCATTTGTATAAAATGGGAGAGTAAAAATAACAACAAAAAAAACAACTAACTTTGATGGTTACCTACGAATAAGTTGTCCCAACAATTCACTTGCCAAGTTTTATACCGAGAAAAAGTAATAAGAATTTAACATTTTTTAATGAAACCAGAAAAGAATCAAGCAGATGTCACAAAATGCATTAATTAAATTTCTTAGCACTTTTTCCCTCATTGTCTTAGCTAGAGACACTGGTTTTTTAGCTACTGCTGTAAACATTAGGTCTTAAAACATTAATCCAACTTTCCTTACATGGAATGCTCTTCAGGAAAGTTTCAGCTAAACTGTCACCTCCTAAAAGGGACTCTGACTGTTCTACCCACTGCTATATGCCCAAACTACTAGCAAATGGTCTGACACAAGTGTTCCACAACTATTCACTGAAAGAATTAAACAATCTATGTACAATTTTGAGGGATTTGTTCTAATTGTGTCTGTAAATAGGATATCATGTCTGCGTCTTATACAACAAATAACCACTAGAAAGGCCATGTGTTAATTACTGGAACTGTCCTAACAATTTGATTTGAAACAGTCTCATTGCTATTTATTTCTGAATAAAATTATGGAAAAAAATCTATGTACAATTTCAATACAATACAAAACAAATCTGATAACAATTTTAAAACAAGTATACTGTGTGAAATGCTTACAATCTTAGGTATTACAGAAGCTATGCTAGGAGGATCACCAAGTTTGAGGACAGCTTAGGCAACTTAGCAAAATAAGTAAGTATAAATAAAAATAAAATAGGCTGAGAACCTACCTCAGCACTACAGTGACTACCTAACATGGGTGAGGTATTGGGTGTTATTAAGTAAATTCTGTTATCAAAATGTCTACTACCCAATCCCAATTTAAAGCCTAAGTCACATTCTCTACATTTATTTGGTATCTGCTTTAGGAAATTTCTAAGGCCTGGCAAATTCCACATAGATATAAGAATGTATCTTAATTCTAAGAAATCACAGCAAATATATTGCTTTTCACATGGAATCCTTACAGATCTGACAATTCAAAGCAAAAACAAAAGTAATTTTTGATATTAGTGTTCCTTACATATAGCCACTCCAATTAACATATACGTAAAGTATTTTCAAGTAAAAAAGGCAAATGCCCCAGAAAAACAAATATACAAAATGAAAACAGAATTCCTGCTGTTTTACCAAGTCCTATCACTAAAAATGAAAAGTGTGAAATATGGGTTGATCAGAATGTCTAGAAAACATTTCTAGCAAGCTAAAAAATAAATAACAAGCTGGGCACAGCATACACTTGCTCAATTATTCAGAAGAGATAGACTGCTTGAGCCCAAGTGTTTGAATCCAGCCTTGGCAAAAAAGCAATATTCTATCTCATGAAAGGGAGGAAGGAAGGAAGGAAGGAAGGAAGGAAGCAAGCAAGCAAGCAAGCAAGCAAGGAAGGAAGGAAGGAAGGACGGACGGACGGACGGACGGACGGACGGACGGACGGACGGACAGACGGACGGACGGACAGACGGACAGACGGACAGACGGACGGACGACACGGGATGGGACGGGACGGGACAGGACAGGACAGGACAGGACGGGACAGGACGGGACAGTGATGGGACATGGGAAAGGGACACAGGATAGAGGGTGGGGGATGGAACAGGGAATGGGACAGGACAGAGAAAAGGAAAAGATAAAAGACAAAAAGTTTGCTATAAGTGAACTAAAGGCACATATTTATGAGTGGACAATTAGTTCTATTAAATATGAACTTCTGTTTTAGTACTAGGGACTAAACCTAGAGCCTTAGCACTGCACTGCACCTTCAGCTCTTTCATTTTCTATTTCAGATAGTGTTTTGCTAAGTAAGTCACTAAGTTGCCCAGGATGTTCTTGAATTTGGAATCTTCATGCTTCAGCCTCACAGACTCCTGCAAACGCTAGCGGGCACCATCATATTCATCAAGTATGACCTCTATAAGCATTATAACAATTAACCATAACCTGTCTTTGTAAAGATAAATATCAGGCATTATATTTTAAAGAACATAAAATATTATAGCAAAAAACTTTCCCTAAATGATATTTTAACTCTTCAATGGCTTGAAAGACTCTAACCAGATAGCACGGTCCTAGTTAGTCAAAACAGCTCATACTGTTTATTCACATACACAAACTTGAGGAGGGGAGAGAGGCAGGAGAAGGAGCAAGTGAGCTAGGGAAATAGGGAGGAATTCATGAATTATGTAATGTTCCACACATATCTACTGGCACAACTGGTGATTAAAGACAAATGTTTCAATCTGGAAGTATAAAAAAGCAAAAATTTTCTCCAAAATCCACTACTCACATAAAATGGCTGCAACAATATAAGCTCTGCAGTCAAATAACTTACCGTTACAGATTTCAGTGTCATACCATGGTAAGTGCCCATAGTATCAATCTTAAAGCCTTCCGTCTCTTAAAAAAAAAAAAAAAAAAAGGATTTACTATTAGATTTTACGCATTTCGTAATGGGTAAGGAATTTAAAGTAATAACCTACGTTATATCTGAAAATTCAACAGTACAACAAAACCTTAAATCTACTATAGAGTCATATTAAAAACTTCTCAGCATTTAAAAACTTCAAAAATGACCCTAGTCTCATAAATATATTCAAAATACAAGCCTAAGCACAGAAGCTAGTTAAAATTAACTCTGCAATTATGTTTACAACTAGAGTAAATAAAATATTTTATATTGGGCTGGCCAGAAAGCTCAATGGACTAAAGCATCTGCTTAGGCAGAGTGCAGTGGCCAGGATTCGATCCCCACCTTGCTGTGCCGGCCCCACCCTCAGGACTTGCTGAGATGGCAACTGAGACTCGGTGTGGTGGCGTGCACCTATAATCCTAGCACTTGGGAGGCTGAAAACAGGAGGATCACTAGGAGTCCGATCTACATAGTGAGACCCTGTAGACTCTGTACTAAATAAAAAAAATAAACACTTCATAATCCCTCAATTATTCACTACGAAATACTTAATGATAGAATCACTAAAACATGTGAGAAATCTCCTTATAAAAAGTTGTGTTCCAAACTCCAAATCTACAATATATGTTAAATATTTTGTAGAAAACAATGTTGCAAATTATGATTGTAGTTTCAGAACACAGTCCCAGTATGTTTTTCTATAAAGGATCTGTGTAGTAAATATTTAACATATTGCAGGCCAAAAAGCCTCTGTCACAACTCTCAATTCTACCCCAATTGTGATACAAAATAAGATAAAACAATATACAGCATTTCTACAAGCAGGCAACTGGAAATGGCCCATAGAAGACTCTCGATTTGGTCTGTGGGCTGCTTCATAGAGCTTATTTCATAAGAGAAATATTACAGTAAATAGAGGAATGGACCTCTATCTTACTACAGCATCTACTTATTATGTCCCTTATCCAGTAAGTGAAATCACTGTGCAAAATTCACTGTATTAATGCAACATATCTTTAATGACTTATGATCATATAATGCAGTAAAACAGTAAATGTTAAATACGTAGTTGTTCTACCTCTATGTTCATAATGTGGTTAAGACAAAGGTCTCAAGATGAAGTGACAATAGTCCGACTTCATTAATGTAGAGACGGTTCACTAGCGCATCAGCCACCACAACACAAAGTAACCCCACACATTGTTACACCAAATCTATGTTTTCTAAGTTTTCAGTATATACATTTATAATTTGGGAAGCAAGATGTAATACATAAAATACCCATTCTAAAATTCTGTAGAAACAGAACTAGTACTAACAATAACAAGTATCTGTTGACAGTTTATATGTACCACACTGTTCTACTGATTTTATGTTTACTAACCAGTTTATAAATCTCACAGTAACCCTAAGAGATCTATTACTATTAGTATTTAAATTATAGACAGGAGAAAACTCAAACAAACTGCTGCTTTAATTTTTTTTATGACAGGGTCTCGCCATGTAGTCTAGGATGGTCCTGAAATCACTATATAGCTCAGGCTGACCTCAAACTCATAGTAATCCTCCTGCTTTAGCCTCTCAATCACTGGGATTATAGGTGTGTATTACCATAGCCAGAAGAATGCATTTAAAACAATACTAAAATTCACACTGAATTAAACTGACACAAGACATCTGGATCCAAAATCTAAACTACTAACCAATAGTTGACCAATTTTTTTCTGTGAATGGCCAGATAATTTTTTATTTTCTAGATGCATGACCTCTTAAAACACACACACACACACACACACACACACACACACACCCCTCAACAGGACTGTCACAGAGCTAAAGCAGCCATAGATGACACACAAGTGTGACTGTGTTCCAAAAAAACTTTATATACAAAAAACAGACAATGAGTCAGGGAGATAGCTCAGTGGCTTAAGTGTCTGCCAGGCAAGCAGAAGATTCTGAGTTTGATCCCCCATACCAAAAACAAAACACCAACCAAAAAAAAAAAAACCACAATGAGTTAAGAGTTAGCCAGCAGAGGCTACTTTATAAACCCTTAGACATTTGACTACACTGCATCTCAAGGTTAGTACAAGAGCAACAAAGTGATGATGAAAATTAAGCAATTCTTGCCTTCTTTTCCTTTGAATCTTTCCTGGTCGTATCTGTTGTAAGCAGCTGGAATAGGCTGTTTGGTACGCAATGTAGGATCCTACAGAAAAGCAAGGTATTATTTTACAACATTATATATGTAATACAATTAAAACCACAATGGAGATATTTATTTTCCTGGGGTTTTTTTCTTATCATAGTTGTAAGACGAAAAGTAATGAGATCTCTAGTCATTTGATGACAAGTCATTTTTGAGATAATATGAGGTGATTACTATAAAATAGTATGACTACTACAACTATTATTATTATTACAGCATGGCAAAAAAGCAAATCTTGAAAACTGCAAAAATTGAATGTTAGAAATTTTATTCTGACTCCTTTAAGTATCTCTGTGAAATAATACTGTCCCTCCAATGATGATCTTTTTAACAACAAAACATTTTTGAGACTGTTAACTGAATTACCCACCAAATTATTAACCCTTAAATTAAATAAACATGGTTATATGACAATAAGCCATTACAAATACACAGTATAAAACTAAAAAGATACTAGTGTTTTAAATAATTAGAAAAAAGTGGCAGTAATTCAATTCATAAATACTTTATTCCAAAATTTATAGTCTCAGGGCCGGCCAAATATCTCAGCGGATTAAAGTGCATGCAAGCAGGCACAGGGGCCAGGGGTTTAATCCCCGGGCCTGCCATGTCGGTGCCAGTGCCAGTGCCCACCTCACCCTGGGGGCACGCTGGAAAGCAACTGAGACTGGGTGTGGTGGCGCATGCCTGTAATCCCAGCTCTTGGGAGACTGTAAACAGTAGATCACTAGGAGTCTGATCTATTACTGAGACCCTGAACACCCTGTAGACCCTTCTCTAAAAATACAAAAAAAATTTATAGTCTGTAATAACCAAATAACTAGTATTTTTTAAAAAATCTCAAAGCTGCCTGCAAGTTCTTTTATTGTCTTTTTTAGACAGGGTTTCGCTATGCAGTTCAGGCTGGCCTTGAGCTCACTTTGTAGCTGAGTAACTCATCCCAAGTGGTAGATTACAAGCATATGCCATCATGCCCAGCTAACTATCTGGGAAGTTCCTGACACACATGAGGATTAAAGTATTTCCAATTCTGTTAGTAGTATTCCATTCTAAGTACTATTCCAAATAAAAGAGATACTTATCAACATTGTTACTAGTTATACATTAATAGTCAAGAGCCAAGCATTAATATTTTCAACTCTTACTAATGACAATGTAAATACACAGAAAAAATAATCCTAGTCATAAAGGCAATGGTTTCAATGTTCTAAAATTTTACATGCTTCCAACCAACTATCAGAAAAGTCAATCAATTCATAGCTGTAAGTATGGTGTGCTAATTTTAGCATGTCAGCTCTGACCATATTGCCACCTTTTTTTAATATCTAGCAAACCTATTTCATTAACCTACAAATTCAGGAGGCAGGAACTATGGATCATTCCAATTACTTTATTTCAAGATCCTTAGTCTGACAAATAATAGGTACATAAATACCTGCTGGTAAGTCAACTAAATGTATCTTTCTATATATTAATCAGCAAATTCCACTACCTCTAAAAGTTAGATACCAATGATTTCATGAACATATAAAAATACTGTTATCTTACAAAGCCAATATTAGTAGTCTATCACATTTTGACATACTTTTTAAAATTCTACTAAAATAGATTCAATTTTGCTTCTATTTTCTTCTTTCATTGAATCGTGAAAATAGCTAGAAATAGTGGGTAAGCCAGGCATGATATGATGTGTGTGTGATCTCAGCTACTCAGAAGGCTAAGGGAAGAGGTACTTAAGTGTGAGGCCAGCCTGGGCAACTTATGAAGAGATTGCCTCAGAACAAAAAAGGGCTGGGAATGCAATCTTCAACACCACACACAAAAATATTATACAGTATGTCTGAATAAATACAGGCTATGTGTCACAAATGAAATTTAGTTTCAAAGGTGGTAAATTGCATTCAAAACAGTAAAACAGTCAACCCTCAGAACTAAAGCATAATGAAAAGACCACAAGAAAGGTGCTCAGGGAAAATGCACTTACTAAGATATTACAGATAGCACCAATGTAAAAAAGGAAAAAAAAAAAAAAAAACCTCAAATGAAAATATAACAGACAGGGGCCGGGGAGATGGCTCAGTCGAATAGGCGCTTGCCTGGCAAGCGCAATGGGCCTGAGTTCAATCCCTGGTTCTGCCAAAAAAAAAAAAAAAGAAAATATAACAGACATACTTTTAACAAGTAGGCCATTTTCACCACTGACAGTCTGACCCAACTATATTTCCTGGGTCATGAGACTTGCAGAATTAGTCCTCAAATAACCTTTAAGATTGGCAAGAGACCTCATATCCTTCACATACATTGAAGCAACAAAATCTTTACAACCTACTAATGTAAAAACTAAGAAGTCTTCAAAATTACAACACTGAAATACAATAAAAATTTTTATTGCACTTTTGTTAAATTTACTAAATGTTAATCATAACACACTCTTACCACAGGTGCTGCATTTGGAGCTGGTCGCTGTTCAGGTGCACGCCCCTCTTCTCTGGCTTTTACAGACTGAAGAATTGCAAAAATATTCTTGGAAAAATTCTAAAACATAAATGGATTCTAATTAAGATCACTTATACAAAGGCAGTAAGTTTATGTAGTAATTTATAAGCTAGTTTTCTTCCTACCAATTCTCTCCCATCATATAATAAGGTATTGCTGTCACTGACGTGGTCCGAATGTGATTTGGCCCCCTAAAAACTCATATGTTAGAATCTTTTCCTTGGCATGTGGTGATCCTATCCTACACTGTGAAAACTTTAAAAGATGGGGCATAATGGGAAGTAAATAAGTCTTCTGTACAATGCTGATTCAAAGTTACTTCTCTGGAGAGTAGGCCGTGGCAAGGTAGTACTGCCCTATACAACTCCCCCACTGCTGCAAGCAATTCTCTTTATTCTGCCACCCTCCTGCAATCTAGGCAAGAGGACCTAAGCAGAGGCTAAACATACCAGGCTATCACACCTTAGTAGACTCTAGGCTTCTAAAACTGAGCTAAAAAAAAAAAAAAAGAAATCACTTTACTTCTCCACCCATCTCCCCAAGTGCTGGGGATCAAACTCTGGGCCTCATTTATGCCAGGCAAGTGATCTATTACAGAACTACATTCCCAACCCTAAACCTGTATTCTTTACCAAGTATCTAGCCTCCAGTACTTAACTCGATAAAGCAAAGGAAAACAGACTAATTATACATATAAGCACTAATCAGCTAAAAATAATCCACCAGTATTAGAAAATTGATCCAAAAACCAATTATTAAAAACCCAATGTTATTCCTCTCATTATTTTTATTTACCCAAACAACATAATTACCTAGTACTCTATTCATATTCTGCATCTACTCAAATATATTCTCAGGGAAAAAAGTATTTTAAATAACATAAAAACATAACAGATTTGCTGGCAAAAGTCTTTCTATTCTGAAAAGACTTTCTAGTTTCTAGAAGGAATTAACTAGTATACTATCTTTTAGATATTATAAACTACAGTATTAATTTCAGATTACTGTGGATTAAAAATGTATTACAAAGATCTGAGATATTGTTAGGAGTCAAGATGTACTTATCAATGACAGGAAAAGTTGAAAAACATTTACAAATAAACTCAAACTTGTACACAGACAACATTAGCAACATTCAACACAGTCAAATAGTTGACAATTTCTTCCTGCTTGAAGTAGTCTCCATTAGTTTTTACCCTTCCCCAACAGCCAACAACTCCTTTCAGGGTCTTCTTTTTCTGTGTATCAATCACTAACTAGTATACAGAATATTTTACAGAATTCACTGTAAATCAAATAACTTTACTGGCACTAGAATACAATGATGATCAACAAAGACAGTCTTTCCTCATCCTCATGAACATCAATTGCAATTGGGACTACCTTCTCACCTTACCCAATTATCTACCTCACTAGTTTTTATTCTTTAAGTATCATTACCTCTCCATTACTCTTGACTAAGTCACCTGGCCTTTGTTGGTTGTTTATCCTATAATGCAATCATAATTACTACTTATTTAATTTGCTGTTTTCTGCTAACAAATATAACCGGCATCAACTAGGAATGATGCATCTCCAATTAGTGTCTAGCACTTACAAGGCTTGTACATGTTTTAAAGAAGTACATATATGTTTAAGGCTCTTATTTTCTAACTTACCACTGCACCAGTTGTCATACTAACTACTTCTTAATAGTTCTTTATAGCAGTGAGTATACTTACTTACTTACTTACTTACTTACTTTATTTATTTATTTATTTATTTATTTAGCGGAACTGGGGATTGAACTCATGCCATTGCGCTTGCCAGGGAAGCACTTATTCCACTGAGCCATCTCCCCGGCCCTGCGAGAATACTTTAGATTCACTTCATACTCTTAAAAATTACAGAGAACCTGAAAGACCTTTAATCTGTATAAAATAGTTATCACATTGTTAATTAAAACTGAACCATCGTATAAATACAATTCCTTTAAAAGTAAGGATGAGGGAGCAGCAAGATGATGTACACAGCACAAAACAGCCTCTCTGAGAATGACTACCTAGACGCGGGAATATGGCAAGGCAAATATGGCAAGGCAAGGAAGACAAGAAAGGAAGTGGGTCACCTAGACCCAGGAAGGATCTGAAGTATGAATTGAAGCACATGAAGAGAGTGACAAGAGAAACTTAACCGAAGAAGGGGGAATAGCAGTGCCATTTCCCTGAGATGGGATTCAGTGCCTGAAAGGAGTGTTTCAAACCTCTCAGTACGCAGTGACTGCTGGCCATCCAAGAGGTCTCCATGTAAAGACAAAGCAGTGGAGGGAAGCAGCAGATATGAAGGACTACACTAGCTGACAGTGGTGAGAGCTCAGTTGTCCCACCCAGGAGAGATCAACTGGCTAAGAGCCATCTGGGACAGGGTCTGACTGAGATCAGAGCTCAGAATGGCTGCTGGCTTCATCTAGCAGCTTGCACCTAAGTTCAGGCCTGAGACAGTTACGCTAACAGCTGCAGACTGAACAAGTCTGGTCTTAGCCAGAAGGTGCAGGCTCACTGAGCTTATCCACTACCCCACTGAAAAACTACTGCTGCCTTCCTAGGATAAATCAACACAGATTAGAACTCTCCACACTTGGTCTACTAATGATAGCAGAGACATACATGGAAATGGACTTTTTTCACTTTTCTTCTCTGTTTTCCGTTGTTAATGGGGTGGGGATTTTTGTTTTGTTTTCTGCTTTTTTCTCCTTGTTTGATCTTGTTTTGATATGAGTGCCCATGTTTTTAGTCTCTTTGTGGTTGCTGTTCTCTTCTGTTCTTCCTTTTATCCCCAACTTCTCTCTTTCCCTCCAGTCTTCTGCCTCAGTTTCCCAAAGGTAGTATGATACCCCTTTGTTCTCTAGCCCCTTACCTTTAATTTCTTCCTCTTCTTCCACTTTTCTATTTTCTCCCTAACCTGTTTGAAATTTTAAGCCCTGGGGGAAAACTTGATATACTAAGGACTTGTATACTGTCTATAATTTTCTGGTTTTAGATGTTGTTATATAATCACAAACTTAGTATATATGTTTGAAGGCAGCAATTAATGGTCTGCTCAGTTTTTCATTTGCTAGGCTGTGTCTGATGCTTGTTGTTATTGCTGATGGTACCACTATAGCCAAAAGTGACATAATAGTTCTGAACAGCTGTGCTTCCAGGCATCCCAATACTGACAGTGACTAAGGGTCACAGAAAATACTACAGCACAGTGCCAAAGATCCAGAGCTGGGACAAACAGGCAGAAACTTCTCATCCCCAACAAATTAAAGAAGTAGGACCTTGCAACAGATTCAAAAACCCAAAATTCAGGGGCTGGAGAGATAGCTCAATGGAATAAGTACTTGCCTGGCAAGCGCAAGGTCCTGAGTTCAATCCTTGGTACCACCAAAAAAAAAACAAAGAAAACAATAACAATACAAAATTCAGCTATATCTGATGGACGATACTTCAGAGAAGTAGTTATTTCCCAAGTGTTCTAAATACTAGCAATGAAGCAACCCGCCACAGGCAATTGACAAGCATCAACCCAGGAATTAAGCTAACAAAAGATAGAAAATGAGAAGATACTTGTAGTACATTAACAACTGGTGGTCAACTACGACATCCAGCTGAACTGAACCACTGTGGTGCTTGTGTGGGAGGCCCACCTGAGGATTACTGTCAGCAGCATAAGAGGCAGAACTGGAGAAGAAGTTTAGAAGTTGTTGAGTACTGTTAGAAGCTATACAGAGCTGTTGTTTTTCCTGGAGCTTGTTGGCTTTCCTGATGAAGTTGGCTCTCTCACTGTCGAAGAAGCTCAGGACCTTGCTGTTGCTGAGAAAGGCTATGGTTCACTTTCGGAGTGCGGCTGGTCCTCACATGAAGTATCACTTCCTGGCTCTGAAGAGGAAGATGGTGCACCAATCAGTCTCCTGGAGGAGCTTGTCACATTGGATGTTTTCCTGATGGGAACTCAGCTTTCCTCCTCATCAGAGGAGCTCAGGACCTCAGTCACTGAGAATGGCTGTGCTACTTTTAGGGGAAGCTCTGGTTCTTACTTTGAGCCTCATTTCCTGGGTCCAGTTGAGATCTCTCGACCTGCTAGCATAGATCCTTCATCCCGTGAGCATACTTTCTAGCTTCCACCACTGACCTGTGGGTTTTCCCAGCACAGATCCACAAAACAGGCCTGCACAATACATTGTCATGGGCAACTGGCCTCCAGTTGAACTCCTGGGAGGCACTGTTACTGGCTCTAGGTCTTCAGATGGACTCATGCAGGACATTACTGTGGGATTCAGGCCCTCAGTTGGATTCTTTGGTCTTTAGAGTATGGACAAATTTCCTGCATTCTCTTTGTATATGATTTTTTAGGTGACTATCATTTTGTAAGTAATCTTACAAAATATTTGTCCGGTATTATACTGTTTCCCTTGTAAAACCCCAAACTACAGTAACACTTAAACGAGATGCAACCCCAGATAACCAGTTCACCAAAGGCAAAGCAAGGGGGCAATGAGGTGGGACAACTTGAAAGCCACCCACCTGGCCTCTTTGAAATGATAACAACAAAGCAATTCTAGTAAGACTACAGAAAAAAATCAAATCACAAATGATTTCTCAGATAACTGCACACATGTTGCCCAAAATGAAAGCCATGATTAGTAACTCTATGAGTAGATACAAAANAAAAAAAAAAAAAAAAAAAGGCAGCTTAAAAAAATTATGGAAGCCATGAATGTTCAGCATAGTAAAGAAATGCAATCCATGAGGCAGATTCAACTTGATACCCAGAAGAATAAAAATTCCACTGAAAGTTTCCACAGCAAATTAAGCCAATGTGAGGATATGATCTCAGATACAAAAAACAGGAAATCTGAGCCCATGCCTGTCTCTTCCTCCATCGGTGACTGGGGAGTGATATCTGAGTCTATATCCCTCTCTTCTTTCATTGGCCCAGGCCAGCACTGCTGGTGAGAGGAGTGAGTTTATGCCCATCTCTTCCTCCACCAACCCAGGATACCTCAGCTATTAGGAGTCTGAATTTGGCTCCTCCCTTCCTCCATCAACCTGGCCAGCACAAATGGTAAGAGGACAGGCCCAGAGACCTGCAGGAATGCTGAAAACACAATAGGACCCTGGACAAGATGCACATGATGGATACGTAGGACCAGAGGCATGAAATATCCATGCAAAGTTAAATCCAGCACTCAGCAAGAGGCTTTGCTGGAGGAGTCACCGTAAATACCTATCTTTACATCAGTGGGACCAGATGCCTAGTGGAACACCAGCCACACAACAGGACTCCAACTAAAGCACATACAATGGACAAGACTAGCCAGATGGAAAAGTCTGAAACACAAGCCAGTGCAGGTGACTGGCTGAGCCAGATACACAGAATAGAAGCAGATGGGTAGGGCCACCCTTCCTTTTATAAATTTAATTTTTTAAATCTAATTTTACTTTGCTTTATGTTTATTTGTATAGTTTCCTTTTTATCAATTATTTTTCTCTTTTCTTTTTTTCTGTTTTTGTTTTCCTCTCCATGTTTTTTGGGTTTTAAAAATTAATTTATTTATTTATTAATGTATTTAGTACAGGTCTCACTACACAGATCAGACTTGTAGTGATCCTACGGTTTTCTGCCTCCCTCCCAAGCACTGTGATTACAGGCGTAGCACCACCATGCCCAGTCTCAACCACTGTCTCAGAGTGCCCTGGAAGTGGCGCTGGCATAGGCTGACACAGCATGCCAAGCATCAAATCTTAGTCCCTGAGCCTGTCTAAGCAAATGCTTTTAGGAGATATCTGACTGGCCTCCTCTCTTTTCTACATAGCTGAGGAGAATTCCAGCAATCAAGTTCAGATAATACCTTCCTTGCTTCTTCAGTTTTTTCTCTTCTGTTTTGTTATCTAGTCTCCCAAAGCTTGTATCATTTTATGCCTTCCAGACTGGTTTCTACTTTTTTTTTCAGTTATCTTCATTTTATCTGTTTCTTAAATTTCCCTACCAGAGGATAAAACCACTCTACAAAGCACACTTTACATACAAGCTTCCAATGTACGACTAATTTTGTAATATATCGATTTTGCTCCTATGCTTGAAGACACAAAAGTAATAGTTACCACAGTTGTCAGTGTCTAAATTGTGCTAGATGCTATAGTTACTGCTAATTATAATACTTTAGAATGTCATCTGTGTTTTAATCTGTTGTTTTCATTTCTGTAACAAAACTGGGAAGTTCTGAGGTCTCAACACCAAGGACCAGGGGCTAAGTGAAACAGATACCAATACCTCCCATTTATTTTATTGGAAAGGTAGGGAACTGAGACAGTTATAAACTAAGAACAGCCTAAACAAAGAAGACATCCCTGAAGAACAAACCTTACCTAGACAGGCCCTGACACAAGTGATATCACTACCTACTACAAAAACATAAGAATCAATACCAAAAACAAAAAGAAAACTTTTGAAATAGAAAATAACAAAACAAAGACTTAAAATACAACCTCAAAGCTCCAGCCCACCCAAATCCAGGAGACAAGATAAAGGAAAGGAAAAGACACCCACTTGACATTTCTAAAATGACAGTAACCAAAGTAAAGAAACAATTCCCATGAGGTTATGGAAGAAATCAGATCAGAAATATCTCTCAGGTTAAAAAAAAAAAAAATTATAAAGGAATTGATTTTTTAAATGATGAAAAAAACAGGATAGAAACATGAATGACTAATATAAGAAAGACAGAAAATGCAGGAGATTCAAACAGATATCCAGGAAATTACAAATTCCATTGAGAGCTGGCAAAATTGCTTGAATGAAACTGCAGACTTTTAGAACTTGAATAAAGGACCTCAGCTACTGATAATGAAAGGAAAAATCTCCTGAAAATAACAAAACATCAGGAAATAATAATTCAACAGCTGCAAGATGACATAAAAAATATGAGAATAACAGGTGTCAATGAAACAGCAAGAGTCAACACAAATGTCATAAATAGACTATTTGCAGAATAGAAAAGTTCCCAAGAGAAATGAATCTGAGGCATACAGAACCCCCAATTAGCCATAATCAAAATAAATCTATACCCAAACTAATGAAGATCCCAGAAATTCAGCATAAGAGCAGAAAGAACACTAAAAGCTGTTAGAGAAAGGAAACAGAGCACCTATAAAGTAAAGCCCATCAGAATCATGGCAGATTTCTCAACACAAACCATGAAGTCAAGAAGAGCTTGGCATGAAACATATCAAGGCCTGGAAGAAAACAACTTTCAACTCAGACTGATGTACCCTTCAAAGTCAAGAATGACAGAAGAGATAAAGAAGGTCATTATTACTTGTCAGGGAAACATTTGAAGACGAAGAGGTAACAATCATAAATATATATGCACCCAATATAGGATCAACCAAATATATAAGACAAATATTAACAGAAGTGAAAAAGCAAATAAACAACTCTTCAAAATCTCTGTACATTGAAAAATTCTCAAAATCAATGGAAAGAGACTAGGCGTGGTGGCACGCACCTGTAATCCCAGCGCTTGGGAGGCAGAAAAACAGGAAGGATCACTACAAGTCTGATCTGTGTAGTGAGACCCTATAGATCCTGTACTA
>NDGN011442737.1:0-14581 GCA_002564285.1 Tympanoctomys barrerae
AGCAGGCTTGAGCTGGGGCTAGAGTTGGACCCTGAGACCAAAGACAGGGAAGGGCTTCTAAGCACCTTCTCTTCTCCACAGTAATATAGTACAGAGCTTAGTATTTTTTCAGGAAGACTCTTGGGAAGTTTTCACAGGCCTTCACCCCAAACACTGTGCAGTTTCTGAGATGCCCCTTCTGGAGAAGTTTCCTGTAAATCTTTAGATTGCACATTTGGCTAACAGGGAGCTTACTCTCAAAAGGTGCAGCTGAGGCAGAGGAGAGGAAGCTCGTGACTTGAAAGTAGAGACCTGGATTTTTATTTCATTTCTGGTACTTCGTAAATGTGTGACCTTGTTCAAGCGACCTACCCTGTCTGAGCTTCAGGTGCCTTGACTTGCAATATGAAATATAATGTATGCTCAAACTTTTGTGAATTACCTAGTATGAGATGCAGGGGCAACAGCATTTAGAAAAGAAATCACAAATTTAACTAGCAAAGGAGTTCAAAGGGATCACACTTCATTAGAACCTGAGTTTTTTCAAATAAAATACAATGGGAATTTAAAGGAAAGGAAGAGATGAGAAACATCAAGTTTTCTGAGTTTATCATAAGTTTATTTATGGTAGGAAGCAGTAATTTTGTTATATGTCATAACATCCACAAAATAATGACAAATTTGGGGATAATTTCATTGTTAATGTCAGGGATAAAGTTTATTTATAAAGTTAACTAATTATGGGAAAGGCTCAAAATTTCCTTAGTAATTTGGGCTACAACTGTGTTCTTTCCTGGGTAGTGTGGCCCCTTCTCTAGATTCTTGTGGCCGTGGGAGGGTGGGAGTAACACCTGAGATCTTGTCAAATGTTGATGTCAATTTTCATGTTTCATGACCATCTCAATTTTCAAACCTAACTCTGTCTTTTAGGTCCCTGAAGTTAGGACCAGGTATTTCATACCCGTTTTCCTCATAACTAGAAGACTCAAGCCTTTGGACTCTGTCTTAGGTGCCAAGGCTCTAAGACCTTAAGCAGGAGGGTTCCCTAGCCTTTCTGTGAAATAGGTTACACAGAAAGCTTGAAGGCGCAGAATCTTTGCACATTAGCACAGGCAAGAATGATACCTTCCCAGAAAGGAAAACATCGCTTGTTTTCTTCCAGTAAATCAAGGGTGGGAAGTGCATTTGTTTAATGGGCTCTGTCCTCAGCTAATCCAATTTGGTAAGTGACTTGGGGATGGGAAATGCTGACCTGACACTTTGGAGAACAGATTCAGATGCAGGAACCCAGGCAGCAATACAGGGCTGTGAGCAGCCCCAATGCAACATGTACTTACACATATATACATGCACTCCTGTGTGTGTGTGTGTGTGTGTGTGTGTGTGTGGTCTTTCCTTTCTGTTGTCTGCATTTCTGAATTTCTAACTGTATGACTTCTGATCTCTCTGGCTGTTTGTTAAAACCATAATATACCAGATTGGGAAAATAGACCCACACCTCATGGTGGGTAAGTAATGGCTCTGTTGAAACAGGAAAATACTCAGATTAAAGGACAGCAAGGTGGTTGACCAAGTGGTGGACCTCCAACCATGTCACAAATGAATTCTTGGAATCTGTGAGTCTGTTACCTTACATAAGAACAGGGAATTTTTAGAAATAATTAGATTAATGGTTTAGGACAAGATAATCCTGGATTATCTGTGGAGCCCAGTATAACCACCAGGGACTTATCCAGACTCACCTTCCCTGGTTTTCTGATCCTGTGGTTTTTGCCCTCAGTACAGCTAGACTCCATTGATGATTCCTTTGGGACGTGTTTTCCTGGTTCTTTCTCATTGAACTCATTTCAGTGGATGTGACTTTGTTTTTGATCTCTACAACAGGAAGGCAGGAGGATCAAAGGCAGAGAGGAGACATAATGATGGAGGTAGGAGCTTCCCTGATGCAGTTGGTGGATGGAGGAGGAAAGCAGGTTGCACCTGGAAAGTGGGAAAGGTAAACAAGTGGAGTCTGTCCTAGAACCACCAGAAGGAAAGTAGCTCTGCTGTGGCATTCATTTTATCCCAGGAGATCTTCTTGGATTTCTGATTTCCAGAACTATGAGATGATAACTATGAGATGTGTGGTTTTGAGCCACTAAATTATACTATCAGGATAGAAGTAGTGTCAGTAGTCAGGAAACCCAGGCCAGTTGGACACCTTAGCTCTCCAGGCTCATGTGTGACTCAGCTGCAGACAGGATGTGGAGGCACAGCAAGGATTTGGAAAGGGCTTCCCATGGGGACTGACAGAGCCAGAATAAGGCTCCCTAGAGGATAAAACTCCCTAGTATCTCAGAGGCACTGAAATTTAGGCATGGCAGAGAGATAGAGGTTGCAGGATCGGGGAATACAATAGAGATTTAGCAGTGGCTTGGTACAGAGTGTGGGAAAGAACAAATGAGACTTGGATTCCAACTAGGCTAGCTTGGTGCTGAGCTGTGTGCCTTGAGCTTAGCCCTCATGACCTATAAAACAGAAATCTGGGTTAACTTGGAAGTCATAGCTGAAAATGCAGACTGGATCCAATCCAGCCCACAGACAATTTTGACCTATACTGTGTTCTTCAGACATTTAGTTCAATATTCAGACATCATGAGATTTCACATACACATGTGAAGTTCTGACTTATTTTACCATAAGGGGTAATCTATTGACATTGGCCTTATACTCATGCTTGTTTTAGAGCTACCAAGCCAATTCCCAAAGAAAATGAGTTATTCCCAAGAGAAGAAGCCCTACAGCCACGGAGCTGGAGCTAGCATCACCCACAAGGAGATGGGGAAGCATGGGCATTTGAGGCAGTGGTTTGGGGAGCCCCAGGGGAAGTGTCTGGGCCATGCCAGCTCCTCATAGCCCTGTGCTCCAGTTAGAGTTTGACAAGTGCCGAGTGCAGCGAGACTCTCAGCCACATTGATCTGGGCACTAAACTCCTATTAATGGAGTGCTAGAAGGCAATTGCTTTCTTGGCAGCCACAGGCAGCTGATGGCTTTCACAGACCTTACCGTCATCCAGAGAACCCAGATTGCCCAATTGAAGCAACTGAGCAGAAGACTTGTCCAGCCCCTGTGTATGCTGCATGCTCCTCTGGCCACCAGTTCAGCCAGCATGTCTATGATCTGGGCCTGAAGCTGTCTCTCATACCCTGACCCCTTTACTCAGACTTCACCTATACACAAACAGTGGCAGGAGCCCATTCAGTGGGCTGACAGTGATGCCCCAGCTCTCCCTCCCTTCACTCCCAATTTGCCTGTTCCTTGCAAGCTCACTCTCCATGGTTTTCTGATCCTTTTTGTTTTTGTCCTTAGTACAATTAGGCTACTTTGATGATCCATTTCAGATGTGTCTTCCTAGTTCTTTCCCCTCAGGCCTGCTCCATTGGAGGTGATTTTGGTTTTGAGCCCCAAATTTGTGCACTTTAACTGGAGCTAAAAGTCATCCTGTTGCTCTTACCTCATGAGGCCTGAGCTCAGCTGCTGGCCAGGGCCCCTACCCAGCCTGCCCCAGGAGCACCATCCTTAGTCAGCAAGTGCTACTTTTTGCATATGTTCATTTTCTTTATCCTCTTTGCCATTTCTCCAGCCTAAACTACAGCCCTCTACCGAGGTGCCTCCAGGCTCTCCATGAGACCCTCTGCCTCCAGACTTCACTCTTCCAACCCATTTTCTAATGGCAACCAGAGAATTATCTTTAGAGGACAAACCTCAGCCCAGCAACTCTTTTTTGTATTCTTCAGTGGATTACCACAGATTTCAGGAGCTGGGAGCAGCACTTTTTGCTTGGATCCTTGCTTTGTCCTGTAGCCTCATGGATCAACTGTTCATCCCTCTAGTCTTGTTCTAGCCACACTCGTCTATTTGTAGTACTCATGTTTTACTCTGATGTTTCATCTTTTGCAGATGTTAGTCATTTCACCTGAACCTGCTCCTGCCTTAGCCTCTTCTGCTGGCCAACTCAACTTCCACAAGTCTATGGATGCTACTTCGCAGCACAGGGCTCCTAGGCCATCTTGCCTCCAGTCACAGCACCTGTCACCCTTAATGATTGTCCCTTCCTGAGTGTTCTGTCTTGATCCCTAGGTTACAAGCTCCATCAGGCAGAGCTCAGTCTGCTTTTCTCTCGATTATATCCCTATCATCTTGTGTAAGCATGGGGCACAGCAAGAGCTTGATGAATCTATGTTGAATGAGTGGATGATGAGGTCGAAACCAGGAACTTATTACTTTACAGGTAAATAGTCAGCTTCCTCAAGGTTGACTCAGAGTCATCTTTTTGGCTTTCTCTGGGCATCCTCATGAATAACAGACTAACCAGATAAAAAGAATAGGGTAAGAGGCAGACAGTAGGACTCTTCTTAAAACCTAGTCTCCATGTATACATCTTGTCCAGGAAGATAACATGGGAGATGTTGCCAACTTTCCTAATTATTCTATTGGTAGTCATGCCAACCCTAATTGGAATTGAACCCAACTTAATAGAACTAGTATTAGGTAAAACCAGTTTTGTCTGATTCCAGGGATCAGCTTTGTCAACTATTTCCCCATCTTACGTGAAAGGTAACTGGGAACCAGGCTAGAGCTCACTTCTAATAGGGTGGGCTAGAGAGGGGTGCATGATGAGGAAGAGATCTGAGTTATCTGTGTAGCTGTGTGACTTGGCCAAATATGGGATTCTGCTTCAGGTTACCTGGTCCACAGGGCTATTGTAAGGTTTCATCTTTCATTACTTTGGTGCGTAGAAGGGGTGGCCACCGGGCTTCTGTATATGGAGCTCCTCATTGCTCAACACACAGCCTGCTCCACCCACGGCCCTGAAAACATGATCATTGAATTAGAAAGCTCTTTGCAGACCATGTCCTAATATCCTTTGTGAGTCAGGCAGTAAAGCTGGCCAGTGAAACCCACTCTATCCTCACTAACTGGACAATTGCCTCATGTCACCGATGTGTATTATTATGTCCTCTGCTATAATGCATGTCTTTTTAAAAGAAAATTAGAATCTGTCAAGCATCATTACACACTGAACCCAGCAACAGGGCAGCCTGTGGCAGCACATCAAGCTACAGCCAGACAGAGCAGCTGCCTGGGGAGTGTTTGTCTGGGGGCCTGGTCATTACCTATGCACATTTCCACATGGAGGCTCTCCCATCACAAAGTATCCTTCTCCTCCCAGGTCCCTGGCAACTGCCAAGGAGAGGGGGTGTGTGGGACAGATTTGATACAATTTTCTGAAAGGAGGAATAAATCAGTTTCTGAAAACACTCTGAATGCTGTGCCTGCATGCACAGCAGGAGCCTGTGCAAAAGAGAAAGACTGCAGGGGCAGGCACATCTCCAGAAACCCCAGGACAGGGAGCTCAGTACCCTCGTGGGTGTAGATCTTTCTAGTCCTCCATGCTTTGTGCCCAGAGATGTTATGGTGTCATCCTTCTACCTTTAAAAACAGATCACTCATATCAGTGCAGAAAGTGAGACTCAGTGAGTTCAATCTCACCCTAGGTGAGTCTGATCCCCGGGCCCATATTCTTCCCATGCACTAGGCTGCCTCTGCTTCTCTGGGAGTCATGGTGGCTGAAAATAGGCAGAGAGAGAGCATTCAGGCTTCACTCATGGGACTAGCTGGCTACTAACACCCTCTTCTTCATTGAGTAGGCAGACAGCTGCAGAAGTTCCTCTATGTGACCAATGTTGAGGTGACATCGTAGATGGTCCTGTGTTGGTGCTTAAGGGACAGAAATTTAGATGCCTTCTCCTCAGAGGGCTGCTGTGACTCGGTTAAGTAGCTCTTGCTGCGCCCCCACAACCTTCAGACACAGTTCCCCAGGACACTACTTGTGCCCTTCTCTTTTTCTTCATTTCTTTTCTCTGTATTGTCTTCTTGTTCTTTTCTTCCCCTCCTCTTTCTCCCTTTCTCTTCTTTCTTCTGTCTCTTCCTCTTCTCTCTCCCCTTCTTCTGTTCCTCTCCCCTCCTCGCCTTCCTCTTTATTCCCTTTCCCCTACTTCCTCCTCTTCTTCCCCTTCTTATCCTGTCTAATGCCTGCAGCTCCTCACCAACCATCACCTATCATTGGCAGAAGTCACAGCCAGCCTCACCAAGTGGGGGAATAAATGCTGAGTGTGACAATCCTGTCTGCCTCAGAAAGAGAGGTTTTATGTAGTTTTTGGCATTTACAAATCCTTTGTGAAAAGGTCACCCTGTTCTTGGAATCTTTTATTAATGCTGAAGACTGGCCCCGGAAATGTCATGTCTTTTTACCATGATATTTACTCAAAAAAGTATGACTAAGCATCTGAAATTCTATCAGCAATTCAGCCTGGCAAGGCTTGGAATCTGTAGGTATGGATGGGTGGACAGATGTTGGTCCTGTGGGGCTATTATATACTTCAGTCCCAACCAGCACTGGGTGGAGGGAAGGAGGGATGGACAGAGCCCAGGTGCCTGGACACCCATCTCTCTGCACTTCTGACACTGGCCAATAACTCCAGAGCATAGACTGACACATCTGTGCTAAAAGGTATCTTGATATGCATGTAATTCATCCCTTCATTTTACAGATGTGGAGACTAAAGCAGAAAGGGGGTGACACCTGCAGGGTCACCTTAAACATCAGGGGCAAAGCTAGTGGCTAGTTGTCCTCACTTCTAAGTCAATACTGCCTTCTTTCCGTATCAAGCCTTCATGGAGCTATCCCTCTCAAGCTGATCCTGGTAAGAAGATAGGAAGCGAATCTCCTTCTGGATCTGAAGTTCTGGTTCTTGAGTAAGAATTCAAGGCAGTATACCATGGACGGAGGAAGACAAAAGCCTAGATGATCCTACTCTCTGCCTTTCCAGTCTGGCTTGTGAAGAGTAGCAAAAGTCTTTCCTCGAGGCTCCGTTGACTTTCCAGATGGTCAGTCATGGAAACTAATGCCAGGGTCCTATTGTCTCAGACTCCAACAACAAAATATGGCAGACCTAGGATTCTAATAACAGTCATTTATTTTCTCACTGCCCTGGAGGCTGGGAGTCTGAGATCAGGGCTCAGCATGGCTGGGGCTGCCCTCTCTGGATTGCGGATGACTGCCTTCTCAATAGATCTGTGCGTGTTTTCCTTGTGTTAGTTGGGGTGGGACTGGGAATGAGCAAGCTGTCTGTATCTCTTCTTACAAGGACACTAGGATCCCACCTGGAAGGCTTTGCCTAACCCAAAGCATCTTCCATTGGCCCCATCTCCTAATATCATCACATTAGGCATTAAGCCTTCAGCATATAAATTCTGGGGGGGGGGACATATTTCATCCATTTCACCATTTTATATGGATCCTTTGGAAAGTAGGAAACAATGGGTGTAAGATCAACGTGTAAGCTGTAGCTTGTATACCTGAAGAAGTTTTTATTGTTGTTTTGTCTTTGGAAAGAAACCCGATAAGAAAAGAGTCACCCTGCTCAGTTTATCAGGTGAGCTGTTTCTATCTTGGAAAGGAGAATAAGTCTTAGTCAAGAAGGCTATTGAAAGGTGGTAGGGAGAAGACAGTTGCTATCTGCCTTCAACCCTTCACCTGTAACGTCATTCCTCTACATGTATCTCTAAGGTCTGAATGAATCATAAAGTTGATTGAATCATGAGATGTGGCCTGAATCGCCAACTGCATCTTATTGCCCTGCCTATGCTTACTGCTTCAGGAATGCATGCTTTGACACCCAGATGTTTAATCAGTGGCAAGAACCTTTTCTGGGACTCACTTTTCTGATGGATTTGATCCTGGAGAGATGTAATCTCAAGAGCTATTGTTATAGCCACTTGTGGCCATGAGGGGGCATCTACCTGTGTCAGCTCTGAAAGGTGGGACAAGAAAGCACATTCTTTAGCAGCATTTTTTTTTTTCTGTGAAAAAAGGAGTTTATTTTGTATATCAAGAACACTACCTGGAACATAGAGTATTAATAAGTGTTCATGTTCGTTAATAGATTTAGGAGTCCCTGCATCTGGGCTTATAGGCCTCTAGTTCTACTTCCAAATGCTTTAGTTATATAAGCCTACATATTTCTTCTTTTACTTAAGCCAATTTGAGCCAGATATTTTGATTATCACTATCTAAAGAGTTAAGTCAAATAGGACATGAAGTTAAAGGCACTGACTCCTGTGGGTCAGGAGTCAGTGAGTTGGTGGGATTGAGAGATGCCTGTAGATTTGTAGACGCCTAAGCAAGGATCTTGGGATGGTTTTGTGCCTTTCATCCTTACCCTGCTGTGGACAGTTCCAGCTTTGGTTTCTCAGACCCAGCCTGGAGTACAGGATGGGGGCTCAGTACTGAGGGTTCCTAGTCATGCTTTAGGCACAAAGAGCCCTTTCTTCCCTTTCAGGAAATCATGAGGCTTCAGTGCCCTTAAGTTGATGGTAACTTTGTTCTGGTAGCCACAGAATAATCATTAGCCCAGGAACTCAGGTGCTGCCATGTATCTGGCCCTAGACCCTGCCATGAACAGAATCACTTGGCTGTCAAGGTGCTAGTGAGGCTGTGGCTGTTCAGCCTTGGCTCTAAGTGGTGTTGCTGAGGCTGCAGGTCAGGCTGCTTTAGGGTGAGGGTTTCCTTCCCATAACTGTTCACTTGGACACTTCTATCCTGCAGCTATTGTGAAGGGTAAAATGACAATAACTGAAAACAGTCATTTCCATTGTGAAACTGTGTGTACTGTGAGCTAGGAGGTATGGAGAAGTATCATTATTAATCCATGAATTGATAAGGAAATGGAGAATAGTTTTTTGGGTCGCAGATATGAATGGTGGGACTGGGGTTTGATCACTGTCTACCTGAGTCCAGTACCTCAGCCTAAGTACCCCATTGCTTGCCTCATGACAAGGATGTTCCTGGAGGCCTCATGGTGGGATGCTCAGGGGATGGAGAGCCATCATCTCACAAGATGGGAATGGAGGCCCTCCCGACAAGGGTGGTTTCTCCCTGGTGGGTGATGATAAGGTATGGGGGAATCTCAGCCTCTATCCTCAGGGGAGGATGTACCCCTGCAGGTGAGTGGTCCCAGCAGCCTTGTTGCTAGCTCTTCCCATCCCTGCTCCTCATGCAGCCAGTGAGGGATGGTAATAGAGTTGTCTGCATCCTTACCCTCAGGAAAGAAGTGAGAACCTAAGCCCAGCCTGAGTGGCTCAGGTACTTTCAGGTAAGTCTTGGCCTCTTGGCATGAAAATAAGTGTAAGGAGGCAGAAAGTGTTGCTCTGGTATAACAAGGGCAGGGTATTATTTTCTGGGGAGTGCAATTAGTCATATTAATAGGAAACATTCTCATCTCTCTTCTAGAATGTACCATTCTGGGAGCAAAATAGAGTCTCTGGTTGAAAGATGAGTTTATCTCTACATTGTCAGGCAAAAATTGGCAATGCCAAGGGAGGGTGAGGAGAGTTTGAAATGAAGCCCATTACCCTGCCAGCCTGGTAGGGGAGGGATGCAGAAATGCCATTTCTAACTAGGGCCAGAGGCGCACACCTAGACAGTTATTATCCTGGGTGTCAACAGCTGCTATGGGGCACTTGTGGGTGCTCACTTGAATTCTTCAACTCAGAACCTGCTTACCTTGCTCTTAAATTCAGGCTTTGGTCTGAGAAGACAGATAAAGAGTACCAGTGGGAGATGGGGTGGAGTAAAGTCTCCAGGTCATGGGAATGCTGACTCTTCTTTCCCTTGGGATGACAGAGCTGGGAGTGGGGAGGAGACACTTAACTTACTGAGCCTTGACTTTCTCATCTACAAAATGGGAACAATAAAAATGGTTTCACTGAAATTGATTGTGGAGATGTAAAAACAGGCATGAAATGAATATGTGGCGTGTGAATTGTGTCCAAACAGTCTCCCATAGGATGGAGGTATTGGCTTCAGGACCTTCTTTTTTTTTTAAAAAAAAAATATTTATTTATTTATTTGGCACAGTGTGTTACAATGAAGCTCAGACTTATAGTGATCCTCTTATCTCAGCCTCCACAGTACTGGGATTACAGGCATGTACCACCAAGCCTGGTTTCAGTGGCCAGTGCAGCACGCCCGGGGCTCCAGGGCCAGCGTGGCCTGTGGTACTTGGGATCAAACCCAGTTCCTTGCACTTGCCAGGCAGTTGCTTAGACTGCTGAGCTATCTCCTCAGCCCTTGGAACCCTCCTTGGATATTAATATCTACAAATGCGAATATAAGAGAGACTAAAGCCAGGGAGACTGCTCAGTAGAATAAGTGCCTGCCTGGCAAGTGCAAGGTCCTGAGTTCAATCCCTGGTACCAAAATAAATAAATAAATAGAATAAAACCTACAGTAGAGGATGACACTATATTAATTCTTTTTTTTTTGTGTGGATCCGGGGATTGAACTCAGGCCCTTGCTCTTGCCAGGGAAGCACTTATTCCACTGAGCCATCTCCCTGGCCCTATTAATTCTAATTATCATTTAATTTTAAGCCAGGGAGAAATTAGAAACTAAGGAGTCATGAAGAGGGTCGCTGCCTTTTGTGGGGCTGAGGTGTTCCTCTTTTCTGCCCTTATGTGCAAAGGATTCTGAATTTAAAAAAAAAAGGAGTTGAACTCCCTGAGGCAGAAGCCTGCGCTCCCCTGTCATGCTAACCTTAACCAGGTCTAAGGCTAATGTGAAAGATGGCAATAAGCTTATTTTGTGGGTTTGAGAAATAGCGGATCACATTTTGGAAATGTTGACATTTGCTGGCATGGGACAGTAACAAGCTGCCCTTATTTCTTCTTTTGAGATAGGATGTGAATGAAGAGGTTCCCATGAATGAATGTGGACAACCCTCAGAACTTCAGAAGTTCAACCTTCTCCAAGCACAGAGACAAGAAATTAGCACCGAAGCACCTGTCTTGTACACTCGCTACGCAATGGGAGCTGTCTAAATGATATTTCAAGGTTGCAGTTAGACATTATTGTCTCCACTTTAGCAATGAGCAAGCTGAGGCCCATGGATGGTAAATTATTTGACTGAGGTCACGATCTAGTGGATGGCAGAGTCCCTTGCCCTTTGATTGGATCCCTCTGTCTTCTCTCATAAGGGACGTGAAACACACAATAAACTGTGTGATATTGAATAACTGTAAGGGACTATTATTAAAATATCCCTCTATTGACTTTTAATGCACAGAATTTTCTTTTGAGCTTTTCATTTTCCTACTTGAGCAAATACCCAGCCACTTGTGCAAACTGGCTATGAGAGCATTGCCTCTGGCCTCTGCAGTGCTTCTGTGACTTTGAGAACAGATCCTGGCCCCAGGTGACCGCAGGCGCCTTGGGTCAGAGGCAAGGGGCTTAACAAGCTGTCTCAATTTTTTTTCACATTAGCCTACTACCTGGGAAAATTCCAGGTTTGCCCCCACCATCCTCAACTGAAAGCCACTTTGTTGCACTGACATAATTTCTTACAATAACATTAACATATCATTGGAGCTCATTACCTTTGGTGTAATAGTTCCCTATTGAACTGTGTCAGACTAATTATGTCAGTTCCTTTTCACTCCAGTTTAGTGCTTCTCCAGAGAGTCGCAGTGCAGCACTGGTAATAATGATTAAACTGCTGTCGAATACTTCACCGGATGGTCAAGCCAAACAGCGAAAAATTCCTTGCTGAAGATGGGACTTGCCCGGCCCTTCTACTTGATGCAATTTGGTGTTTTAAAAGCTATTCCCTAGTGGTCATTTCTACATGACGATGGAAGGCTGGAATTGTGAAGAATGACAAAAAGGCAAACCAGGGAAGGAAATAGCTTTGCGAGGCAAGAAACAGCAGAGAGCCATCCAGGTGCTTCCCATTTGCCGGCTGAGCCCTCCAGCTCTGATGGGAACCATCTGGAGCCACGCTTTGCAACTCAGCCGGCAGAGGCGGGTGTGCAGGAAGAGGCCTGGGTAATGAATCAGGACAAGCCAATATCAAATGCTTAAAGCTCTGTTGCCAGTGTCAGATGAAAGAGCCCAGGGAAGATGAATGAAAATGAAGTCATTTTCACCTTCCCGTAGTCTCAGGAAGAGCTCTTTGCTGGAGCCTAAATCGAACACGTCTTTGTCTTTTTGCATAAAAGAATAGAAGGAAATCTTGTGCTTTGACAGGAGCTTTGGCAGAAATTGATTCTTTCCACCACCTAACTGGATGCTAACCTGTTCTGAGAACCCATTACTGGTGGTTAGTAATATTATTAATAACAACAACTAAACTAACATCAGTTGAATGATTACTTTGTGTCAGGCCTTGTGTTAAGGATTCATGTCTACCAGCTCATTTAACCCATAAAACACTCCTATTAGGATTGTTTTGCTCTTTCCAGTTCTCCAGGCCCATATGGGTGCAGGCCATTGTTTCTTATCTCCATTTGGCAGATAAGAAACTGAGGTACAGATAATGTAACCTGCATATGGTCACTACTTGAGCCCTCATATCTGACTCTAAAGCTGTAGGCAAAGCTATGACCCTTCTTATTCAGCCGAATCATGTGATTAGGAGCTTCTATGAGTGTGGCAGACACTGTCTCCAGCTCCTTAGGGCTGAGAGCTCAGCCATCAATATCAAGCACAAAGTGATCAGTTCTGTGATTGGCCAAAATCCAGAAGGTCTGAGAACACCTTTATTCATTCATTCACGAGTACTTAAGTATCTACTACATACTGAATTCTCCTGGGTCCTAAGCATGCTGGGATTAGTAAAACAACCAAAGACTTTATTTTCATTAAATCTTTGGTTCATTTTATAGTGAATGGACCAAGACAGGAAATCAGTACCAAAAATTGGAGTGCTGTTATAACAAAAGTCTAGCAATGTAGATGCAGCTTTGGAACAGAGTGACCTGTAACGGCTGGAGGAGTTTTGAGGTGAACTCTAGAGAAGGCCTATTTTGTTGTGATCATATGGTTAAGGATGATTTTGATGAGAGATTGGAAGGAAAAGTGGAGTCTGGTGAAGAAAGCCTCCATATTTTTATAGAATACCAACCAGAAATGCTGGCAGAAATATGGCTCCCTCTGTCCATTTTCTGCTCCTGTAACAGAATATCAGAGACTGGGCTACTTATAAAGAAATGTATTTCTCACAGTTTTAGAGGCTAGGAAGTCCAGTATTCAGGGGTCAGCATCTGACAAGGGCCTTCTAGCTTCAAAATCTCAGGGCAGAAGGTGAAAGAATGAAAAGACACAAGAAGAGGAAAAGAGAGAGTTGAAGTTATTTTATAAGGAACCCACTCCCATGCTAACAAGCCTGCTACCACCATAACAGTATTGATTCATTTATGAATATGGTGCTCCCAGCACCAAAAACTCAAAGCCTATCACTGGGCCACTCCTCCCGACACCATCAGTCCAGGGAATCAGGTTTCTAAAATGTGAACTTTGGAGAACATGTTGAAATCCTAGCAGATGGCAAAGGCCATTGTGATGAGTTCTCAGACAGAAATGTGTCACTGGACACTGAAGGAAAGGCCATCCTTGTTATAAAGTGCCAAGGAGACTGGAGGAATCCCATTCACATCCTATTGTTTTATGGAAGATGGAGCGATGAGCAATGAAATTAGACACTGGGCTGCAGAAACATCTAAGCAAGTTTGAAGCAGTTTGGCTTCTCTTGACTACCTGTGGTAAAGTGTGTGAAAAGAGAAATTACTTGAAGATAAAATTGTGAACCAGAAAGGAAGTCCATCCTAAATATTTGGAAAATTCTCAGTCATTCACATTGTAAAGAATGGGAGAATTATAAATCCTTGTCAGAGGCAGGTACCTTAATATTAGACCTCCTAGCCTGTAGAACCAGGAGGAAATTTTAAGGGGGTGACCATTTGGTAAAGAGATTACTCAGACATTTAAACAGAAGCCGGGAGCTATTATCTAAGACAATGGAAAAAATGAACCATCTTCCCCACAAGGCAATTCACACACCATCAGCAGGTCAAGGGAGGAGCTCAGGCGCCCCACTTACCTTAGCATGTTTGGTCCCGCATCACCCACATCACAGGCTGGACTCCCTATGCTCCTTACTTTGCTGCTCCAGCATCCCAGTTGTGGCTCCTGTGGGCTCTTATGGAATGGGCTACAGAAGTCATCCCTAGGCATGTCACAAACAGCAGATTTTGGCACTGACTGTGATGCACAGAGTATACAGAGCCATGATGGTGGAGAAGCCTGCACCTCCTGGGGAGAGAACTGGAGAGAGCATCTGCTAGGGCATTGCCCAGCAAAACCACAGAACACAAGTTACTCCTGAGGCCCCAAGACAGTAGGATCACTGAATAGAATTTCATCTGTAAAGAGTAACAGGCATGTGATTGCAATCTGGGAGAGGTGTAGGCATATACTGTACAAAGAAGAGCAGTGAGAGCAGTCAATATGGAGCTTTAAGGTCATTAATTCTCTACAGAGCTGAGGGTTGAGACCACCGCAATGTGTGTGGAGGGGAGAATACTGAACCAAAATTGTTCTTGAATCATAAAGTGATAAGGTTTTAGATATTTGTAACTTTTGCTTGGTTGCTTGCTTTTCTCTTTCTTTCTTTCTTTCTTTCTTTCTTTCTTTCTTTCTTTCTTTCCTTTCTTTCTTTCCTTT
>NDGN011442738.1:0-11914 GCA_002564285.1 Tympanoctomys barrerae
TCTTCATAGTAGTTATTCATAGTACAAGATGCAGACATGATATTCTGTTCAAACACTATTAGTGCAAATCTTTCTTTTCTTTGAATTAAGAGGAAGCAGCTCTGTATCTTTCCTATTTTGTATATACAGATACAAAATGGTAATTTATGCATATGCCTTTTTTGGTTTAGTTTTGTCAGAGATGGGGTCAGTGTGAGACTAATAGGCATCAATGAGAAAGAAAGAGCCAATATAAATTATATAAAAAGAATATGCGCAGAAGTAATAGCAGAAAACTTACCAAATATGGGGAATCAATCCGACACTCAGTTAACCGAAGCATATAGAACTCCAAATAACATTAATCCAATTAAAAACACACAAAGACATATAATAGTCAATATCCCAGAAATGCAGCACAAGAACAATATACTAAAAGGTACTACAGAAAAGAAACAGATCACATTTAAAGGCAAGCTTTTTCACAATGCCATGGAAGAGGAGTTTGGGGTTGAGGTTATATTTAGCATAACCTCTAGTGAGGCTTTGAGATATATGCATGCCTTATCACATGAATTTCTTCAGGAGAGATCTGTAACTAGACACTGTACTATTATGCTGTTACTTAATGTTACCCTTCTAAGAAATTCTTACTGGGTTGTTGGTGAAGTTTTTTCTTACTCTTTTTGTTTTCTTCTGTACAAGTCTACTTATGTATTGTTGTTACAATGTTTGTAAAACTGTCTCTTTTTCCATCAAGTGATATTTTGGATTTTGTCCACAGTCATATATATATATATATATATATATATATATATATATATATGTCATAGAGATTGTACTGATGTACTTACAAAGAACCAGACTGGAATATGAAATAAGAAAATATTCACCATGTATTAACAATGTGATTCTAACTATGGTGTTTTGAGAATTTCAAAAATAGCAACAGCCTGATAGCTAATTTAAAACTTATGTATTAGGTCCTCTGCTAAAGCCATTATGTACTAATGTACTCATGTTCTCAAACAACTATAAGGGAGGAAAAGAAAACTTCATCCATTTCAAGTTCATTGGCTCGAGACCTATTAATGAGACTGAGGGAAAACTTATTAACAAGAGAAAAACAAAGAAATATTTATAATGTATGAGTCACATATGCAGAGAAGTTTTCAAAGGGTAAGGACCACTTAATATTATCTGTCAACTGGACTGAGTTAAGAAATGTGTAGAGCAGTGATCAGATCATGGGATTAACAAACAATGTTCACACCAAATATGCAGACAGGAGTCGGCCTGCTGGTGTGGTAGGTCCCTGGGGAGTGTGGTTGGCATGCTCACTCCTCACTTGCACTCTTTCCTGGGTGCTACCTACAAGCTCCCATGAAGTGCACAGCTTTGCTCAATCACGCCCTACCAAACAAGGACAGTGACCATCGAGACTGAGAGCCAATAACAAAATCTCTCCTCTAAGCTTCAGATGTCAGGGATCTTTTTCCTAGCCATGGAAAAGTAACCAATACAAGTGGACAGAACTTGGGTTTGTACAGAATCTTAATGAAAGAATAGTAATTGTGTGCAGAAGTGATAAGACAAAGGAAAAAGCCTGCAGGCTTCTAGGGGTAGTAAATTGCGAGGAGATATATTGGGAAGTTAAAGGTGAAAGGTAGTTTGATTTACTAATCAGTAGTTAGTAAGCTTGTTTAAGTGGGAATTATTTGATACCATTTCATCTCTGATGCAGGTATGTCTCCCTGCCTACTATGGGAGAGGGAGTTCTTTGCAGGAGCAAATAATGTTCTATGATAGAGAAAAAAAAATGATAGAGATCTTGCATTATGCCTGCCTTTCAAATTACCTTTCCCTTAAAATAATATTGTGGCAGACTAGCGTATTTGGGGTATATATACCACAGACTTTTTAGATGAGGTATGAGGGTGTTCATGGCTTATGTCTAGATGCCTGCTAGAAGCCTCATGTGCTCAAGGTGGAGCTTTCTGGAGGTGGCTGGATCCAGGGAGTGTGAATATAAATTAAGAGTGTGTGATAACTAAATTGGTTCACTGAATGCTTTAGCAAAGTTCTTCACATTGATAATGGGAGGGCCCACTCTGGGTGTAGACTTGTTGCCTGAAAGAAGTAAAAGGGAAAGTGAAGCTCAGTGACATGGCTTTGCTACCTGGTACCTGCCATACTATGGACAATTTTCCTCCACCATCTGGTCCTACCCTGGAGCCACCTGACCATGGACTGAAACCTCCGCAAACTATGAGCTAAAATGAACATTTCCTTCCTTAACCTGTGGGTGTTTTGTATTTGTCCCGGCAAAAAGAAAGTAACTAAAGCAGAAACTTTATGAGATAGCGAAAATTTTAATCATTTTATAGATCAAACTCTAGCTTCAAATTTATTTCCAAATGTAAATAAGTCAGTGACACCAGTTGGATTAAGAATCTAAAATATGAATCTACAGAATTGTTAGTGGCTCTTCTGATGGCCTGGAGGGTTGTTTTGAGGTGCTCAATGGAAAATTCAAGTAATTAAATATTGCACTGTTCTACCAGAAATTAAATATTCATTTCAAATTGACCACCCAAATTAACAAGCCTATAAATGCATTTGCTTTGGGCTAGAATATCATCATCTCAGAGTAAACCTGTTAGATTAAGCTAATCAGAAATCATTGTCAAGTATAACTTTATTTGGTTTGCACAAATTCTAAAGTATTTTTTAAAAGGTACTAAATGATCCCCAAATTTCACCAGCATTGACTTATTTCATTAATCTCCTGAACCTAGCCAATATAGTGGTAGCTTTTTTAAAAGCCTATATATTATTTTCAATGTTAAATTAATGAAGGTATTTTAGCACATAAAATAAACTAGGAAACTGTCCCTTTTAAAGAAAAGAATGCACACCTGTTCCCAGACTCACAGTAATGTGTCCCATAGTTCCCCTTCTCACGCAAGCTGCTTCCAGGCACTTCGCTACCCTTCGGCATTTTTCCCTGCAACTTAATTGTATATCGCATTTTAACACCCTCAAGTCTGTCTTAACAGTGTTGTGCTCAAATTTGAGTGAACTTCTGGTGTCTGGTGATATTGGTTCAGATGCTTTCCGATTGATCCTTGTGTCACACCATCTGCAAAATTTGATTACAACTCAATTTATTCAGATTTATCAGATCATTAATAAAGGAAGAAGCGAAAACAAAAAGGCCACCACTGCTACTGCCCCTCACCTCCTTCAACTTCCAGCCAGCTCTCCTTATGTCCAGAAGGAGCCATTTATCACCAGCCCTGGTTTATGTTCCAGGAGCTGACCTTGCTGTGTGAACATGGCTGACATCCAAGTAGCCCTCGATTTGTCTTATGTCAACTCATGGGAAGAACCATATTGGGCACTTTGGTTAAGCCAGCACTAACAATTCCTCACAATCCTATAATTCTTCAACTCAGTGGCTGCAGGACTTCACACATACAATGCTTGAGTCCAGGACCTGGATATTCAACTATGATTTCCATGAGATACAAGCTATGGACATTTTGAATGGCTGGTTTATTTGCAGGGAAAATAATAAGTCCTGGTGTATAGTTTTTTAACACTTAGTTCATTAGACAAATAAATGTCTATGTCTTTCAATAGTTCAGATTTTACTAGGAAATTGTACTTTGTAACCTAACTTTCATGGCAAGCATTGGCAGGTAAGGCATGCATAGCTTTCCTTTCTGAAAAAAATGTGTAAGGGATCCTCTTATGTGGCCAATATTATACACACACAGCCAAACTCACACACAACTATATCTTTGAAGGGGACTTCAAATCAGTTCTTTCACAAAACTTTCCTAAACTCATTTCCTTTACAGCTATGACAGTTTTCTGCTCTGATTTCATCTAATCTCCCCTTGCATGCATTTTCTTTTCAGCACATAAGAAACATACAACACACAAAGTAGAGGATAAGTAAGATACTTCCTGTCAGATTTGGAATAGGAACAGAGTTCACTTTAATCATATTGTTCAGTATAGTCTTGGTGCCTAGGATAGTACCTTCAGGCTGATGACCCATCAAGTAAGGAAACTAAATAACTTTATTGCTGGGAAGAGAGCCAAACTTTAGAAGTTCAGGGTCGCTTCTACTGTGCTACTTCTGCAATTTCATTTTCATTTTACTAGTTTATAAGAAATGATTAATCATATGTTTCGATTGCTCTTGAATTTATTCCTATCATTTGCCTTAAGAATTAAACTGTGGAACATATTTATTTTCAACTATCTGTAAAGTTATTCTGAGAGTAATTAGTATATGTTTGCTGAGTACTGTGTTTTTCTGATGTCTTGATTCCCTACATTTAAGAAACTATAAAAGTAATCTAGGTATATATGTAAACTGCATGTTCCAGGTATGGACTTAGATATAATTCAATGAGTCGAATAACTTTTTTCTGATACAGTAGTCTGTTCCTTGTTTATAAAGAAAAAGGGCAAGTGGTACTGACAAAGAACAAGTCAGCTTTCCAAATGTTTTGCTAAATACATATTAGGAATTTTCATAGTATTATTTATTAATTTCATATTATTATTATTAATGTCTTTCATATCAAAGATTCTTTTTAGTTGTACTCCTCTATGGTAGTGTGAGTTGATATTGACAATTTGAAAATTAAATAATGTTTATGAAAGTAGCAATGAATCATTTCTTTTCGGTTATATTTGTGTCAAATAAAAAAAGTATTCAAAATTATTATAGTATTATGTACCTTGACATTCTTTCTTTTAGAGGAGAAAGAACAAAGAGGCCAAACCAGGTGGACAGATTTGGAGAACTACAGAAGTCAAGCTAAAACTATGTGTGCGTGTGTGTGTGTGTGTGTGTGTGTGTGTGTGTCTGTGTCTATGTGTCTCTGTGTGTATGTGATAGAAAGAGAGAAAGTGAAAGAGAAAGAGAGACAGAGATATGACCTGAGTATATTTTCATACCTAATTTTACTTATAGGGAGCAAAATATTATTCATATAAAACTTACATTAAATTAAGTTCTTAGTAGTATACACTGAAAAATACATTTTAGTAACAGTATTAACTCTGTGTCCAAGGTCCAGGCTTATCTGAGTTTAGAAAATCACTGCAGGAGTATTAATGTGAGTAACTGAACATACTTATCTGTGCAATCGAAGCCTTGGACTCTTTATTCAAGGACTCTCTTGTTTGACATACAAGGGAGTGTGTGAAACACTCTTAAAAAGAATCTTCTGTTCCAGTGACTTTTGTGATAATCCCACCATATGTTACTATTTTGGAAAACTCACTAGAGGGATGAAAATATCAAAGTAGGCATATGTTTTTATGCAAGTTTCGGAAAAGTGTGTTTGTTTTGACTTATGTCTAAATTAGATTCCTAACAGCTGAATGAAATGTAAATTAGCTGTTTTGTTGCAGAAGATAGACACTCTATAAAACATGTTATCAATCATCTCAGGATCGCCTTATTTCAACTTGAGGTGTGGTCACTAATATGATGACTCTTCAAAGAGAAAGACATGAACACCAGTAAGGGTTCAAACAATCAAGAAGTGTAAGCTCTTTCATAATTCAGGGTACTTCACTTACCTGTTTCTTCGACTAGCATTCCCTCTCCTTTTCATGTCTCTTTTCTTTTCAACTTTATTTCTAAAAGACTACTTAGGTATTTTTAATCATCAAGTGGGTGTGAAGTAGTGATCTAGCTCAGACTTCTTTATCTGCAAAAATTAAATTAGTTCCTACTCAAAGCCTCTCTAATGTTGCTCTGTAAGATCTCTCAGTAGAGACATTTAGATTATCCTGCAGTCTTTTCCTTTCACAGGACTGGTCTAAAGGATAATAAATTAGAAAGAGACATAGGCCTAGAGACCCAGTTAAGTATTTAAGGTCATTGCTATCAGTGAATTTTAATTTCCTCAAGGACAAAGCAATGCCCACTCCTTTGAACCCACATTCATTTCAGAGCCCTATGGCTGGTAGGAATGATGAGCAAGTGTTTTATTAAGTTTGCAAAGGCCTTTACATTTCCCCAGGACCCATGACCATGAAGTCACTATATCACATTGGGAAGTGTTTGGACTTACTAAACTGTTGGACAAATGCAAAATGTTGAAGGTGTAATATTATTTTCACTGGTTGTGTGTTTGGGGCTTTAGTTGAAAACATAAGGGCAACCTGATTCTTGGGCTTTCTGCACCTGTAACACTATTTCTTAGAAATCTAGAAAATGAACTAGATATTTAAGAGCCTAGTATCAAGTATGTTCTGTCAATTAGTATATACATTTATGGGTCTAGAAGTCACAAACTTAATGCTGGAGGGTGTAGAAAAAGAAATAGCACGGAGTAGCATTAACATTGTGGAATGGTTGGTAGATGCAGCAACTTGGCATATAGGACAATGAGTTTAATTTGCTTTTCAGTTATACAGCATATATACACACACAGACTGTTTCTTATACCAAGAACAGCATTATTCGTTGTATATCTAAGATTCAAATTTAACTACTTTTAAAAGATTAATGTAGGCACATTTAAATTTTAAAGAATGTATTCGAACATTCAGGGATTCATGAATTAGTTGAAGATAGTAAAATATTGATTTCTACCAAGGAGGGGCAAGAGAAAAATTTTATAAGGTGTATGTGCAAACAGGAGAGAACATATTTGATTGGCTAAAATAGGGAGCCCTTAAATAGTAGGAAGTGGATGCTAATGGATGGTTTCTGGTTAACTAACCCAAGTTTTTATTTCCTAGAATCTGACCATTCACTCTGAATTTAGTTTCTTTTGTTTACATGGGAATTCAAAATGAGAAAACTATTTCAGTCTAGGACTTTTGTTTATTATCATTAGAGCACTACATAACCCTTGCTTTTCATCTGGCAACTTTGCTATGCTGTTATATAACTAAAACAACAGAGGCTACATACAACCAAAACAGAGACAGTAAAACCTTACCTGCAATATGTGTGTGCTGAGTCAGCGTTAACTACCTCTGAGAGACAGGAATTGTAGCAACTAGGCTGTGACTAGAAATGAGGAGAAAAGGAGACTTTTAGGGAAAGTGTATTGTGTAGATGAGATACAGTAATTTATTTATTTCATTGTTTACAGTTTTTGGTGAGTTATAAACAGTGGCAGAAGTAAGCTGCCCATGGGGTACTCAGTGTTTGCTAAACTGCTGAGCAGAAATTGGGAATATTCAGTGCTTCACTTGCCTTGTAGTTTGGACATTATGTCACCTGTGCCTGGGATTTGTGGAAGTCAACTAAGGTATACCTCATTATGTAACCACTGAGTGAGTTAGGCAACCGAGGCATAGTGAGAGATATAGGACACAGTTTGATTTTCATGAAGTTAGAATGAATTGTTCAGTTGTCTTGGTCCTGAAGTTAATACTATTTGTACAAAATAGGAAGATTTTTATCTTTGAAGTGGTTAGTTCAGAATTTGGAATGCTATGGAACAAACTGATATATTGTTACATGTGGTGTTTAAGATGTAACAGGGATTTTAAGTTAAAATATTGGACTAAGGTGTATCATATTTTGGTTGCATATGAAATGTAACACAGGTATAATGCCGTGCTTAAACTATTACTGAAATGTTTCCAGTTTTAGATGTATTTTCATGGCAATTCTTTAGAAGAAGCTATTAGGGATTTTTTTTACAGATTAGTATGCTGAGATAGAGAGAAATGCCTGAGTGACTCACTATATCATCCCTGACAAAAAGTATGGTATTTAACACCATGTCTCCCAGATGCTCTTTTGCATTTGGAAATCTTGCCAAGTCAAAAGGAAATTGTGAGTTGCCTTCACTGGACTGTCTGGCTAAATTGTATATTAAGATACTGGTAACTGCGCAAACTGTTTTCTGTAGAACCTGTTCTCCGGCATGCACATTGCACTAAATTAACTACTCTTTAGAATGCTGGTCATACAACATACCAAAGCAAGCTCACGATGCCACTGCTCATATAGTTAAATTTATGAATCCTCTTCTTGTGATGAGCAGGCACCGAAGAGAATACTGGGGAGAGGATAACTGCCACTAGCACAGCTTGTTGCCACTGGAATCCCAGGAAGGGGGGTACTTCTGTCCAACGCTCCACCCTTGAAAACCCAGTAGTACTGTTGGTCTCATATGTGCTTCCCATGGATACGTTACTGTTAATAAGTCTCAGAAAACCCACTCTCTCTCTCTTTCACAATCCATTTCTGGGAATCTTTTTCCAATCTCTGAGAAACTTACTCCTTTCCCTGTAGAACACACATTGGCTCAGAGTCCCAGGCTAATAGGTAAGTAAGCCAAAATTGAAATCAGGAATTAGCACCATCATTTCTTAAGAATGAACTGCAATACTTATTTATTTACTTATTTAGGGAGTTCCATAAGCCCATAAAACTGTACTTAAATTGTACCCAGGATTGTAGCCTGGACACAAAAAATGTTTAAACATTCCACTCTATATTACACAAGAAAAAAAAAATAACTAAAAAGACTTGAGACCATCCAGAAGCATCTCTTAAAGTGAGGGGAGCCAGAGGTCAGTTGGAATTGCAGCAAAATTGCAAGATCATACCATATTCTATCTCTTTTACTAATGTATTTAGTACAGGGTCTCACTACACAGATTGCATTCCCAGTGATCCTCCTGTTTTTTGCTTCCCCAGAGCTGAGATTACAGGCTTGTGCCACCACACCCAGACTCATTTGTTGGCTCAGTGAACCCCAGGGGTGGGGTAGGGTGGGGCAGGTATCCAACCCGGATTCCTGAGCTTGCCAAAGCAGGAGCTTAGTACATTGAGCTATCTCACGAGCCCTTCTTCAAACCTTCTTAATCATTTTCTAAACTCATTAACCAATGTAATTTTAACAATATAAGTATACTGTACAGCATATTATGTATTCATGTGCTAAACACTCTAAAGAGTGTATTTTATTTTGATTTAATATTCCTTTAATATGTTGGAATTAACATTTTAATATATTTTATATATTTAAAAATTTTAGGCAGAAATCATTAAAACCATAAATACTATGCATATAAATACATATAGAGTGCTGTACATAATGAAAAACCTGCAATATAGTGAAAAACCTTGATAAATAATTTACATTAGTATTTTTCGAAAACCTGTGAAACAATCCGTGAAATTAGAACCGTGAAATAGCAAGGGGCTACTGTATTCATTGTTGACTAAATCAAAACTGAATCAGGTATTTGAGTATTTTGAGTAGCTGTTCTTCCTTTGTTTTTGTTTTTAATATTGTAAGGTGAATGAATTGTGAGACAAATTCAATCTTACATTAATTGACTTTTACCCAGTAATAATAATGTGAGATTTTTTTTTTTAAACTCAGTTTTACTAAGTCTCTCTGACTTGTTTGTTTGTTTTTCATGAATTTTAAACAAAATTTTGAGTGGCTGAATTTATGCATTCTTTATTTTATTTATTATTTATTTAATTATTTTATGTAAGTATATATGTATGTATGTATGTATGTATGTATTTGGTACAGGGTCTCACTATGCAGCTTGGACTCATAGTGATCCTCCTGTTTTCAACCTCCCCAGTGCTGGGCTTACTGGCATGTGCCACCACTCCTGGTCTTGTTTTCATTTTTTGAGATAGGGTCTCTGTCCATGTAGTCCAGTCTGGCCTTGAATTCACTGTGTAAGCCCATGCTGGCCTTGGACTCACGGCGATCCTCCTGCCACAGCGTCTTGAAGATTCTAGGTTTGTGCCAACACATTTGGCATCTACGTGTTCTTCAGAAAAGTGTAACTCATACAGCGTCATATTTCCTACTAGATGAAGCAGGTCTAGCAGGCAAAAGTGTCACATTTATCACCAGTCCTCGATGTGGCTGGTGTGGAGATTTCATCAGAAGTTGCTATTCTAGTAATCAAAATCGAAAGAGCTACACTGAGTGTGCCCTTTGTCCAATGTTCTTTTAATACAACATAAATAAAAGCCTAAACTTGACAATCAGGAGACTCAAAATGAGTCCATTTATTATGAATAGCAAGCATTTAGTAGACAAAATGTCATAATTTCTATTTAAAATTATATTATTTGATTTCTTGCCTATTTTTATAAATGCAAAATGTAGACATTCTGTGATCTCTTTGAAAGAACTGTGCAGATAATGACATACAGACATTAGCTCAGTTATTTCCTGCTTTGTGTACATTGCCACCAATTCTTATGTACCTCATCTGTAGGATAAATACCAACTGTTTTCTGGAGGCAGGAAATTCACTTGAGTTCAAAGTCCCCTGAGGAGAAAGAATCAGTTCATGTAACAGTTATTTAGTTTAGTTTTTCTTTATTGACACGGGGTCTCTCTACGTAGTTCGGACTCCTAGTGATCCTCCTGTCTCCCTTTCCCAGGCTCTGGGATAATAAGCCTGAGCCACCAAGCCCAGTTTCAGGGCCAGCATGACACATAGTACCAGGGTTCCAACCTGGGTCCTTGTGTTTGTTAAGCAGGTGCTTATGCTGCTGAGCTATCTGCCCAGTCCCACATAACGTTTATTAAAAAGTCATTTTTCTTCTTATTTAGGAATTTTGACTTTTGAGTTACACATAGGATGGGGGAAAAAAAAAAAACTTGTTTCCAGGTTTAAGGTTAAGAGAGACTAAGCAATTTCCTCAAAGTTACACAGCAAGCTATTAAAAGTAAAATTCAAACACATTTGTTTTCACTGTGCTCTTGCTTCCCTCCCTGAAACCACATCACAGAATCTATAAGTCTTAATCTTAAAGAGGCTTGCTGGACTCAAGGCCTCACAAATGCCAAATTCAGTACCTAACTGATTTAGAATCAAAACGCTTCGCACTAAAAGAAAAAATATTAAAAAAAATAATAATACTGACTTAATCCAGAAATGGCACAAAACACAGAATAAAAGCAATATGATTACACTTGCCATCACGATTGTCTGACATTCATCTGGCAAACAGTCCCGTATTGCGCTAGTCTGTGTCCCATCAGGAGAAAACACGCTGGACGCCGCGTGGTAAAGAAAGGGGATTTTATTTTGGTTCACGGTTTCGGCCAGTGGTCTGTTGACTTGAACCTGAGTGGCAAAGTGGCAGGAAGGAGCTGAAGGTGCTCTTCCGGCGGCGCATCTCAGTAGCAGCGAGAGGGGAGGAGCCAGCTTTCTAGGTCTCTGCCCCCAACGACTCATGCCCAATCAGCAACCCCCCACCCAAGCAGCTACTTCACTCAGAAACAAACAAACGAATCCCCTGACAAGTACACATCTAAACCTTAGATGTAAACAAGCTTAAATCTAAACCTTAATACATACATCTGCACAACTCTTCCCCTTAACTTTTGCCTTATTTACATACAATCTTTGATTGCCTCTTGTTTTTGATGCTGATATTTATGGGACAATTATTATTAGAAAATAAAGATCAAATCAGGCTTTCCTCTAGATTATATAAAAACACTTTTAGAAAGAAAGATTTTTGATATCTTAGCTTCACATACTTATTACAAGTATAATGTAAATATTTAGTTTATGATGAAATTTGTTGAAAAATATATGAAGTTCCTTTCATACATACATATATATATATATATAAGTATCCAGAATATTTCTAATTTTTATGTAAACTAATATTAAGTATTCTATGAGCTTAAAATGTATTGAAAAGTAACGATTGGTGTGCAAATCTATAGGTTGTGCTAGTAGTCTACTTCTGGAAAAAGAAAATTTCTATTTTGATTAGATATGGATGAACAATGAATTTCTTTTCTTTTTTTTTCCATTGGGGATAGAAGATGGTTTAAAAGGTTTTCTTAGGGCTGGCGATATTTCTCAGTGGCACAGTGCCTGCATGACAGGTGTGAGTTCATGAGTCTGATTCCCAGTACAAAAAAAAAAAAAA
>NDGN011442740.1:0-11455 GCA_002564285.1 Tympanoctomys barrerae
TGATGGAAAAACTAGCTTTCCTTGTGCCAGTTTATGTTTTTAGTTTCATCTTTCTTTATGGATGAGTAATACTTCATTGTATCACAGCACCACATCTTTTTTAGCCATTCCTCAGTTGATGGGTATATGGCTTATTTCCAAGATTTATCTAGAACGAATTGTACTGCTATGAACATGGGTACACATGTCTTACTGTGGCATGGTACCACAGCATTTCTGGCTCTCACAGCCTACATCCCAATGATTTGAGGTATAGAAATATGCTTTGAAGACTTGCTCCTTTTGGTCTGGGACCTGGTTTAAGTCAAAGTCTTTCCTTTCATGAATTTCTTTTTTATAGTTACGAAGCCCTCCCAGGGAATATTGGCTATGTAAAAATCAACAGGAAACTTTCTAGTAGTTCTCACATATTTTCAAGCAAAATGTTGATAAACAAAACTACCCTGTTCCCTAAACTCCAAGAATAATTCTTGTGTTCATAAAAAAAAAAACAACCCTAAACTCACCCTTAGTCTAGATGTCTTTGTGGCATTGTGAACTTTCATATTTGAAGTTGAACTATATTTATTTATGTATTTTAAATCTATTTATTTATTTGCTTATTTATTTGATATAGTGTCATTCTATGCAGCTTGGACCCCTAGTGATCTTGCCGTCTCAGCCTTTACACCACTGGGATCATAGACAAGTGCCACCACACCAGGATTTGGTGGCTGGCATGGCACTTGATATGAGGGATCAAACCTGGATCTTAGCACTTGCCAGGCAGGTTCTTAGACTGCTGAGCTATTTACCCAATTCTGTAACTGTATTTATATTTCTATAAATTATATCTTGTATGCTTCATTTTTTCACTTAATATTATGGTACTAGAGGGCATTCACTTTCCTACAAATGATTCGTTTATCCTTCTTTATGTCAAAGTAATACTACTTTTTATTTCTCTTTAATAAAAACCCAATCTATGAATAAACAAAAAAATAAAATTGTGTTAAGAAGTAGGGATGTAGATATTTCTAAACGTGGAAAGGGTCAAGGTATGGAGGGAGAGGGGAGGATGAAGAGGTTAAGTGGATTAAGAAAGGAATTCAGGCATGTTATGTATATGTACCAACTCCACACAAAGTATGAGTAGTATGCATTGCAAACCAGTACAAAATAAAGGGAAAGCTTCCCTGGAGATAGATGCAAAGGAAACAAAATGAAGAAAAAGGAGACATGAAAAAGAAATTAAGATCTATTCTTCACATATAGCAATTCCTTACAAGGATGTAAACATTATGTATTACAAACATGTGCTAATAAAAAAGAAAAGAAAACTTCTACCAGTACTTCTGAAAACCTACCTACGAGTCATGATTAATTTTTTTTCTTATCAAGGGCTCAAAGAATGACAGATCATGGAAATGATGTGTTGCTTGCTCACTAGGTTAGAATGTATCTCTCCAGTGGTAAAGCCACCTGAGAAACAAAAGCATGCAACTCAATTTCCTGTTATGCTGACCACACAGAAGATTCATATAAGATTTAAAATTTTTAAATGTTTGAGGAAGTTATATAAAAATTTCGAGCATTTTTGTGCATGCATAATTATGAGTGAGATTGCATAGAATTGATTTTAACAATCGTCTTTAAAAATGATTAAATTTTTCTTCCTCTTTGATGTTCTCTCACATAAAATTTTCAGAAATGGCAAACAACTGAGTAGAGCCTTCTTCCAACAAATATTTGTGACAATGTTTTATAAACTGACTAACATGAAAACATGGATCATGATAAAGCACTATACCCTGAACGACAAGATTCAGTGCAAAAATGCACAGTACTGCATGTAAATTGAGAGAATTTAGACACACTTGGGGAAAAAAAGGAATTGTTACAAAAAATAAACGGATTCTATTAGCTAGCTTCTATTTGCACAGCATAGTTTTAGGTGGCTGTTACTAACTTCAACACACAAACAGGTCCTGCAATATAGCTGTTGTATTCAGGTTATACAAGGGAACAGATTTAATACAGGGCACATGATTTATAAGATTATTATATATTATTTACCCAAATAGTCACATGTCAGAGAGTGTGAGCGATCCATCCATACACTGAAGACCCAGTGGGTCTCGCTGAGGGTATGGATCCCATGCCAATATCCTGCACGAGGCCAGCTGGAGGCCTAGAGCCCACAACAATGTTTCATGTAAGTCTATATCAAGCATGTGCACTGGGAAGATGCACAGGTCAGTGGCAAAAGCTAGAAAGTCTGAGCCAGAGGGATTTAAGATCTCTGTAAGCAGGCGGAGGGTTCTACCCTGAACCAGGAAGCAATGGTCGTAGTAAGGACAGAACTCTCCAAAGTGAGCAGCAACCTTCCTCAGTGACATCAAAGAACTGAGCTCCTTGGAGAATGAGAACCGCTGAGTAACATCATATCGGGAAAGCCAGAGTGACAAGCTTCTCCAGGAGAATCGATGGCACACCATCTTCCCCTCCAGTTCTCCTTGTATGCTATTCGCAACAATCCTCAGGTAGGCCTGCCACACCCAGAACCACACTGAGTCAGTGCAATTGGGTTTTACAAGCTGACCATTAGGTAATCCACCACAGCTGTCTCAAGCTTCATTTTACAAGTTCAAAGTTAAAGATTGTGGGTTACTTGCCAAAATTGCCATAGCTTGAAAGTACTAAAAGCAATATTTAAATTTAGACCCATTTCCATTCTTCCTAAACCTCTATAAAACATCTATGGTATAAAATATATACTTTAGTTTTCCACAGAAACAAGTGCTGCAATACCAAAGCTGTGAACTCTTTATGAAGGGGGATAGTGCCCCGCATTTTGAGATGTTCATTATATATTAAATATCCTCCTCAGCACTGATCCCTAAACTTAATTCTAGGATATCGCTTGCAACTTCATCATGCCCTTAATTAGTTTAGCAAACCCCAGAGCATTTAAAGATGGATTTCTTGTGGGCTCAATCTAAACTCTCTGATGACTTTTAGCTGTGAAGTCCAGAAAACGAAGTTTCTGAATGATCATAGCTCATGCGAAAACCTAACATTATTGTCTTCCTCAGCAAATTTTATGTAATAGCAATATTAATTTAGCAGCTGAGTTTCTTTCCTCCAGAGAAAGTTTAAAATGACTCGCACTTTGCAATTAAATGGGATTTTTTTATTATCAAAATAACTCACAATCAGCTGAAAGTGAATTCTTTCAAAGTTCTAGTAAAAATATGTAATAAAGTTAATTTAAAAACACTTAACCCATGCTAAGATTGCAGCACCTAATTTCAATAGTTATCCTGTCTTCTTTAACAGCATAACATAAAGTATTATATGCTAATTTATTTAACAAATGAAAAATGAAAAGTCTGCTATGTGAATATCGTACTGCAGTAACACTTGTTAAGAAGCGTTTTGGGGCAGCCTGCTAAAATATTTAAGTCTTTCACTACAAATCATCCCTCCTAACTTCATGTGTGGTAGAAAGTATTAGCCCAATGGAGTGCTGCAGAAATACAATGGATAGTATCAGAGATAAAAGCTACAGTGATAAAGCAAATTATTTTCTCTATACTTGTTTTTTAAAAAGTTAAACGTTTGAACATTCTTTGAAAAGATTGAAGGGCATTTGGTGATGTAAAGACCTTGGGGGAATTAAAAATATATATCAAGGTGCCACCTTTGGCTGTGCCAGTTCCTACACTATGGGTGCCTTTACTAGCATATCACAAGCATTTACTAAGAAAAGTGCAAGAAACAAAACCAAAAAAAAAAAAATTCTTTGGAAGAACTGGGCATTGAACTCAGACCCTTGCCCTTGCCAGGGAAACACTTATTCTACTGAGCCATCTCCCTGGCCCCTAAAAATTGTTGATGCAAGCAACTGAGAGTTGAGGAACACATAACGTATAAAGCTGAGCTCGGAAGTGAAAACTAGTCAAGCCAAATCATGGTTTGTTTATTTCTTGTGTGCCTCTGACTTTCTTCTTACCTGTTCTATTCTTTAGCTGTTTAATTATCATTTTGTCTCATATTAGATTCCAGCTTGGGATGCTGTATCTAAATAACTTACCCTAAGACAAAGGGAGATGATGTCACCAACTCTTTTCACCAATTAATGCTGAGGATAAGATCATTGCTTAAAAAGGATCAACTGCTTTTTTTGTTTATTGCCATTTTATTAAAAAGGTGGAAGGAAAAATAAGATATGCCTCTTAGCAGTAAAAGGTACAATAATTTGTGCGTCTGAGTCATAGACTATTCATTTAAATCATGAGATGAAAGAAATCAGAGAATAAAGAGAACATGTGCTGCTAATGCTGAGCGTTAGTCTGTGAGAGGCAAACTGAAAACATATTAAGGAGAAAAATGTGACACAACTGGGGGCAACTCAGTGAAGGGCCAAGGATTCTCTGCTGCCCACGGCTGCAGTTTTCTCTGGATGTACTTGTATCTTCACGCACCAGGTAATGTTTATTACAGGCATCTTTTTATTCACTTGAGCTAAACCACTCACTGATTTCTAGGAAAAATATTTTCATAAATGAAAATCGTCATGGTTAAAGGCCTAAGAAACCTTACTCTGAAAAATATTTTTTCGTGATGCTATATAAACATTTTGTTATATACTCAATGCTATATAAACATTTTGTTATATATATATATAATTTTAACCAGAGATTGAACTCAGAACCTTACACTTGGCAGCTTGACAGGCAGGCACTTAAGCCACTAAGCTATCTTCCTGGCCCAAGAAGTATTCTTTTGGAGCAAGGGGAAAAAAAGTTAAGCAATTTGGATAGGTGTGATGGCAGATAACTTTGTCATCTACGATACACCGTTCCTGTCTGAAAATGGAACTGTAAAGGTACAGGCGAGTAAGAAGGGATGGGGTGAAGAAATGATCAAAGGGAACTAAGAAGACAGTAACAAGGAGCAGAGAGGAGAGAGAAAATGCACCCTCAAGTACATGAGTTCAGGCTGCTCAGGAGCCTCTGTCCTTTACCGACTTTCTATGGCCTTGAGGGAATGACATGAAGAAATCATGTTGGACAGTCTGTGATGTTCCACCAGCTATTAAATCATAGGAACACTTTGTAAAGGTAAATCCATGAACCCTGGGAGGACCCATGACTGCTGATGGGCTAGCAGTGGAAGGGAGACCAGGGATAACCCTGGCTATCTTTTTTTCTCATCCAATTCTATTTGGAAACTGAGTGGATTTTCCTCATACAAGGTTTGTCTGAATCCTTTGACAAACACAGTTCCTTGCTCTCTCCCAAATATTCCTTAAAGTACTTAAGCCGCCTCCGCTTTTGTCTTTCTTTGAAAGAACTGATCAACCATTCTCTTTCTAGGTGTTCCCATTCACTGTTTACTGCCACAATCTTTGCAGGTTGACAGAGTGACAAAACAGCAGATGATAAAATCATGTGCATCGATCTGCTTTGTCCATTGCCAAGAGAGGACAGGCAAGTGACAGATGGACACTAAGCCAGCAACTGGGAGCCACACTGGGAGATCTAGAAAGAAATTTCAGGTTGCTTAACTTCAAAAACACAACCCAATTTCTACTCTGGACTTGATTTCTTGCCACAAGTTGTATTACAGTGCTTCTGGTTTCCCAGTGTGTTACAATGATATTTTCTGTTCCTTTTTTTCCCTCTGCCTCTCTCTGTGTTCCTTTTCATTTCCTGTGCATCAACATTGCCTTTGCATGTTTAATGAGTATGTTATGAATATAACTTTTGGTTAGTGCAAATTACTGTCCAGTTTTCAGTTTCTCATTTTCTTCTTTGCTCTGAAGCTCATTACTTCACTTTTATCTTCCCTTAATTGCAATTGGCAACTATTAACCCATGTTCTCATGCTCTGTGACCTTCAGGACATCACTAGGACCAACTTGGGCTTCGGTGTGAAAGGAGTGGCACTGGCTACTGCTTAGTATCAAGTACAGGTATAGAATTTCATATTCATTTCTGTTTCTATTCTGCAAAGGTTTGCTTACTGCACATTTATTTATTTTGGATCAAAGGGGGAGATAAAATACCATAAAGGTTGCTTTCTAGTATGCAAAATGATTTTGAAAGATGATACATTCAGAGATGATGAGGTTTTATGGTCCAGTCCTCTTATCACTCTATCTTGTATGCCAGTCATTTGTTCAGGAACTTTTCAGAAGAAATAGAGATGAAAGCACAGATCTTCCTCTGAACAACTCACATTTAATGAGAGGTAGTTGGAGACAGAAGTAGTCGGCATCAGTATATCTTGCAATGCTTAATATAAGACATGTTTCTGCAGTGCAACATCTGCAGAGAGAAATCTCAAAATGCAAGATAAAGTAATAGAGGAAGATGTCAAAAAGGCTATATTTGAACAGCTTAGAAAATGTTAATAAATGAATCAAGCCAAGGTGGAAGGACAGAGGGAAATACTCAGCATGAAAAGTCTAGAGTGAAATAAGTTGAGTACATTTGGGCAAGTGTAATAATTTTAGAATGACAAACTTTAAGATCCTTCTTAGAAAGGTCCCTGAAGCTTCCATTATGCCATGCTAGAGTTAAATTGCCATGTTGGAAGTAAATGCTTGAAAGATTTTAACTAAGGGAATGATAGCATAAGATTTATATTTTGTTAAAATACTGCTAATAGCAATTTAGAAGACAGATGTGGCAGTTTTTTCGGTGCTTAAAGAGTTGAGACTGGAAAAAGTGACCACTCAGTAAAAGCTTCTCAGAATACTGTAATTGAGGATGGTCAGAAGCCTGAGCAAAGGCAGTGAGAATAGAAAAGTGAGAAACACTGAAAACAATGAGACAGAAATGAATAATCCCAGCACATAGGAGGTGTTGAAGATGTAATTTTTAATCAACTAGGTTGCTTTTTTCTTTATTTTAGGAAAGGGTCTACAGGGTGTTCAGGGTCTCACTACTAGATCAGACCAGTAGTAATCCTCCTGTTTACAGCCTTCCAAGAGCTGCGATTACAGGCACATGCCGGGACTCCCAATCTCAATTGCCATTTCGGTGTACCCCGGGGGTGGGCTCAGCACAGCAGGCCCAGGAATTGAACTCCCAGCCCCTGTGCCTGCTTGCAGGTGCTCTAATCTGCTGAGCTATTTGGCCGGCCCTAGGTTACATATTTAATGAGTGACACAGGTGCCATTGGAAATAGGTGCCTACTTCTCAGTTAAGGAAAAATCTGTGACACCCTGTTGCTTTCTGAGTCTATGCATTTCCATTGGGAATATATAAATTCAACACTGGTTACCTATTTATTGAAAAGACTTATATTTAAGAGAGTTCATTTCTCCTTGTTTAAGGCAAGTACATGGAGCTGTTTGACTCACACAGAGTAGGATGTCAACAAAGCCCTCAGTGCATGAACATCTTGTAAACAAATCAACATTGGTGGTCCTTGTTTAACCCTAGAAGAGATATCACTTCTCTTCTTCTATAAGCAAGGTGATGACAGATGTCCTTTCTTGTATCTCCTGGATTAGTTTATTGCAACGCAAACCAGTAAATGATCGATGAGTACAATTGCTGAGAGTGAGCCATCTCATAATCCAAGCTCTTATTCCTAAATGGGTTTAGTGGACTGGAGAGAAGATGGGAAGTTTGAGATTACTGGAAAATCACCACTTCTCAGGATACCATCATTCATAGAAAAATGCTAGAAATTTTATTAATGACACATCTTAATTATTGGAATCAAAAAAGTGTGGGTTTGTAAGGGTATTGTGAAACTAGCAGAGAGCAAATTGATGGGTAGAATTGTTATCTTTCTTTATCTGATATGCAGCAATGAAGATTCTTTTAATATTCATCAATATGACAATCAAGGTGACAATCCTTGATTTATGAAGGTGAGATAAGCCTTTACCCAAAATACTGTTTCTAAAAAAAAAAAAAAAAGGTCCATACTCCATGCTATGTGGTATACATAACACTATAATCACAGATTTCAAACTGCTGCCAACTGTTCTTTTTTTTTTTTTTTCCAGAACTGGGCATTGAACTCAGACCCTTCCGCTTGTCAGAGAAGCACTTATTCTACTGAGCCATCTCCCCGGCCCTGTCAACTGGCCTTAATTCTGTCTGTGCACCAATCTTAGATGGCTTTAGGTAGGTAGTAGCTACCAGAATATTTATAGGAAAGTGGATTAGCCGTATGCCACGTCCCCCAACATAACTACCAGGTTAGGTGAAAGTACATGTGGCACACACATGCAGATATTCCTTATTATAATGGTGTTTCATACACAGGGCAGGGGCATGGATATATGGAAAACCTCAAGGCACTTACTGGCTAGAACATTTCAGAATAACCTTAATTCGCAAGAAAGAAGTGGGAAAACACATGGGTGTTGTCTTAATAATTATGCATGTGGAATGTCAGAGAAGAAAATCCCAAAAAGCCAAAAGAGAAAAATGCCTTGGTCTATGTTCACTTGAAGATTTATCCATAAATTTCTGTGTTTTAGCGATTTTAAAATTAAACATACTGGGCTACGAGTTACTGTTTTGAGCAACATTTATGACACTGCTGTTTTCTACCTGACTGATTGTTATGGTTTATGTGTATTTGTTCTCCTGAAAGCCTCATGCAGTCATTGAGGTGCAGTTCTATATTTTGTGATTTATCCATGATCTAAAGCTGGGATTTTGGGTCTCAGTACTGGTGGGATTATGGTTCTGAGTACTGCTGGGATTATGGGTGTGAGTGTGATACCCAGTCTGGGGCAGATAGCCTGAACGTTACACAAGAGAGACAGACTTGGTCTCTGTTGCCTCTGCAGCCATTGTTTCCATTGTTGCTGTTACTCCTTCCTTTTGCTCTTACTGTTTTGCTGCCTTCTGAGCCATGAACTGCTGACCTCTGCCATGTGCCAGTCTGCCTTGGAGCCAGCCAAGTATGGACTGAAACCTTCAGCAATTGTCATCTAAATAAACCTTTCTTCCTTTATTTGGAGTGTTGGGCATTTTGTCCCAACAATGAGAGAAGAGTAACACACACTCATTGCACTGAGATATCTTTGGCTGAAAACATATAGAAATTAATTATGTTATTTAATGTATATTATATATCAAATAATATATAATATAATTTTATGATATATTATATCAAAATATATAATAATTAATATTTTAATATACAGGAAACAAAAAACAATTCATTGTAATCATTTTCCCAATTAACAAATACACCCGTAGGATTCTGGGGCGTTAGCACAGTTGTTTAGGTGCCTGCTTGGGCAAACCTAGTTGGGCGCAGGGAACCACAGTTCTATCCCCAGTTCCACATGCCTTACCAGACCTGCCCTTAAGGCTGCCTGAGCCAGCAAAAAACAAAACACCAAATATACCCATACCTTGTCCTGGCTCTGAGCTTTGAAATATGTGGTTCCTAAGGAGTAGAGCCACAGCCTCCATCACTCTGCCCTTTATTTAGCTTTGATTTCTGAATTATATTCATTGTACAAGTCTCCAATTTAAGGCCCTACTTAAATTCACTTCACTAATATGCTATACCTATTAAATCCTGTTATTACATACATGTATCAATTAAAGCATTGTAAACTCTTCCTCATGGAAAGTCACTAACAACACTGCTCAGTGCTCTTTTTAGCTTCATGATTTTTGTGCCATTCTATTTTTTGACTAAAAAACAGCAACCCAGTACAGCTCCAACTCCTATGAGCCTTAGCAATTGGCACAGTGCTTATCTGCATGCTAAAATAATCATATATATACCTTGAACTGTCTTCCACATTTCTGCTAATTAACACTATTAAATGAGATATCAGAGAGAAGTTTTCCAAAGCAAACACTTCCCCTGTATTTCCTTTTCACACAAGTTGATTTACTTTTTAATAAAATGTCCTATGTTACAGGATACTTCTCAAGAATCAAAGATGGAAATTATGTGGAATCATTTGTGATCTGGAGTAGACTCTCAGATGATCACCTTTAAATTTCTCGGGTACTGGAATACTCATTCCCAACCTACAAGTATCCATGGCCTTAGAGAAAATAGTGTGATGAAAAGTTATCCCAAAATACAACAACAAATATATATATATATATAATAAGTTCATAAATTTATAAGATTACTTACTCTGATAATTATTGAACTCAGAGCATGACAAAGCATAGCCATCAACCAAATCCATCCCACTGCCTGCTTTTGTAAAGTTTCACTGGTGCACAGCCACTCTGATTCTTTTGCATGTTGCCTATATCTATTGAGAAACTAGAAGAGCAGAATTGAATAGTAAGCATGCAGAGTATTATTTTTGCAGAGTTTTCATACTTACTGTTTCTTTGTGTAAAGTTAGCCAAGTCCTTATTTAAGAAACATGTTCTTCTATATGTTCCATAGTTCAGGAATTCTAGGGCCAAAGTTTTAAATATTCATGAACATATGCAGATAGTTGAGTTGTCCAATAATTGGCACGATTCATCTATTTGGCTACTACAGAGAACATTGTCCAGCATATGGTAATGACACTACCATTAGTAGGCTCACTTCCCATTAAGTTTGGCTTGAAGGGGAACGCATAATTTGTTGATTGTGAAGTGTCTTATCTCACAATACTCATGAGGCAACTCAACACACAGCGACAAGTGGGAGCCGCTGAGTCCTCACAGTTGCATCTTCAGAGTGAGCTGATGTGAAGCCAAACAACCCCAATTCATTGTCTGGATTCAGATGGTCTTTTCTGCTTAGGATCCTTGTTGATTTCTTTCATGAGTTCTGAGGTTCACCCACAGAATGAAAGGACAAGGAAACAATACTTTATTGTAAGGGTCACAGATCTTGGACTGATGTCAAGGTGCATATCCACTTGATCCTATGAAGACAGTGAGGAGAACTGGGCAATGCCAGAGCCCCACTCAGGGCGGATCCTGGTGGCCACCCTCATTTCACATCCTTAGATAGGGCTCAGAACTCACTGAGGTTGCATCTGTGCTTCTATACACATCATTAAAAATGATAATCCCAGGGTAATCCCTTACTGATTTAACAAATTATGATTTATAACAACCATATTTTTTTCATCCTAAATATTCATCACGTTTTACTTTTTTAAATTTTATTGAGAAATAAATTGCAATGAGACAGTTCCAAAACTGATTAATAAGACAGTTTCAATAATTAATACATTGCATATCATTCTCTTCATAGTGGTTATGCATAGTACAAGATGCAGACATGATATCCTGTCCAAACACGATTAGCACAAATCTTATGTTTCACTGAATTAAGAAAAATTAGCTGTGTGTATATATCCTATTTTGTATATACAGACACAAAATGGTCCTTCATTTATATTACCCCTTTTTGTTTAGTTTTGTCAGAGATGGGTATTCCATTGCCATTTAAATATTGTAGCTATGTGAATTCATCAAAATAATCCAATATAGTCCAGTAGTCCATAAGAGTC
>NDGN011442744.1:0-13388 GCA_002564285.1 Tympanoctomys barrerae
GTAAATTTAAACATAATAATAAAAAATACATGAGTAAACTATAACTTCTGTTTCTGAGCTACCTGAAGAATGTAAAGAGGAAATCTTTTTGTTTCTTGTGTTTCATCTTTTATTTTTGGTAAGATGTAGCCTCTAATTCATTTAGATATTCTGTAGTGGTCTCTTTTTCCTTTTCCTCCTTCTTGTTTCATTAACCATTTTGCTTCTACACTTGGACTTTTGATAAGCAATTAAATAGATCCATATGGACTCCCATGACTATATCGTTCAATATGCTAACTACTGGGCTACATAGCGGTATATATGAAAGCTGTTGCATCATTACTATATAATGGCAAAAGATTAATGAAGCCTCCAAGTATTTGATGCCCTAACAAGACAAGTTTGATTAATTTTATAGAAATAAGGAAATATAGATATATACAGATACATATGTGATATTCTAAGAATTGTATGCTACTTCCAGCCTCAGTAATAGTATGTGCTAAAATTTAAAATTATGTATATGCCCATGTTTTAGAGTAGTTTATTTTTGTTAAGGTATAATATCTAAAATAATCTCAACATATTTAAAATGTACAATTTGATAAGATTTGTAATGCACAAATACTGATGAAACCACCACCAATGAATACTGAGCATACTGGTTACATCTCGAAGTCTCTCTACTGTCTATGCTTCCCTTCCCCCATACATTTTTTATTTCCTGCATTGATGTCCTTGATGCTACATATTAGTGCTCAACTTCTATAACTTTGTATATCAAATCACAGAGTCTATGTTTCTTTGCCACAGTCTTTCTGTAAGATTATTTTTAAATTATTTCAAGGTTTGATACAAGCACTTAGTGTACCATTGTATGGTTACACCATGTTTTTTTTTAACAAATCTATTCATTGGTTGACAGATATTGTGATGTTTCGAGTTGGAATATTATAAATAAAGCTTCTGTGAACATTCTATCTTTTTCTTGATATGGCGAAGACAATAAAAAGTTAAGACTGGAAGAAAATGTTACCTGAGTACATATTTGATAATGTAGTTACCTGTAGGGTATATAAAGAACTCGGAAACCTGTGAAAATAAATAACCTATTATATATTAGTAAAATATCTGAATAGATTACCAAAGAAAATACATAGATAGCAAATAAAAATACACAGAGATGCTCAAAGTTAGTATTTATTAAAAAATTTCCAGTATCATCCCACCTATTGGAATACCTAAAATTTATACCAGTAACCATTCAGTATGTTGACAAATTAGAGAAATTACGAAGCCCGATATATTACTGGTAGGAATGTAAAATGATACGTCTTTGCAAAATAGCTTAACAGTTTCTTTGAAAAATGAAAGATATATCTATCAGATGATCCAGAACTGTTCCTAATGTGATCTTTTTATAAAAAGATTATCATTAGAAAGTTTGAGGTTAAGATGAAAGACAGTTCCTTCCTTCATATAATCTCTGCTAATGTGCAGCTCCTACTTCTTTGGACAGTGTAGACCTCAAATATCATCTCCAGGCCACTCGTTTCTAACCTCATGTCCCTATCACAGACTTCTTTATTGAACTCTAAACTTCAATGACTAACGCTGATGAACTCCTTAAAAGTCATTCACTTCTAGGTTCTGCCTCTCAGGAGATGGTGCTGCCATCTACATACTTGTTCATCTGATCCTTTTCCTGCTCTCACTGCCCATCTTTAGAATTTATATCAAGATTTGCCCCAAATCTGCATGTACTCATAGGTGAGGGGTTGTGGAGAGTGCTGGATCTTGGGGCATGGGCTTGACGGGTATCTACTCTTCCCTTGGTTGCTCTCTGTATCTCCCTGCCATGCCCCGAGGTGCTTCTCCTCTCCCAGGTCCCTCTGCCACACCACCTGGCCTTGGAGCCAGCCCACTAAGGACCTCTACAAACTGTGAGCCAAAATAAATCTCTACTTAAGTTGTGAGTCTCAAGTATTGCATCTCAGCACAACTCAGTAAACAAGAACCGTTGTCTTTATCTCTAAAACATGTTCAGAATCTGTCCAGTTATCTGCATTCCCATTGTTGCTTCTCTAATACAAATTTTCATTTATGTTACCTTGACATTCTAACTGCTGCAGATCACTTTCCTAGGGTAGCCAGAAAACTTGTTTTTAGGGCTTTAATTAGTTTTTATTATTCTCCTTTCTAAGACCTTTGAGTTTATGCACCGAGCCTGATACCCACAGATTTTTCTTGTTCTTAGCCCCTTTCTGTCATCCAGTTGTCAGTTCAAATGTCATTCTTCTACTAAATTTTTCCTTCCTGGTGAGTCACTCCTCTGTCACCTTATGCTATTGTCTCATTCCATCACTAGGTATATTATTATTTATTTACCTGTGTGGTATTTATCACATGTCCTCCAGGACATTGCCAATATTGTCAAAAAGCTGTACTGAAATCTTGTTATTGTTAATTTTACATCATCAAGAGCCAAAGCAGTGTTTGGCAGTTGGAGGTGTTAAATATTTATTGAAGGAATTTTCAATTCTCTTTAGAAGATTAACTTACATGGAAGTTAAAAAAATTAACCCTACATACCATTTTTAATATTTCTCTGTTTATCTTTATTTGCTTTACCTATGAGAGAAATTTAAAGTGGAGGAAATTTAGAACAGAAATGGGATAAAAACTAAATTGAATGTAAAATTTTGTCATAAAATAAGAACTCTTATACTTCACATTTTAAGGCATTGGAAGGTTAGGAAAATAGTGCTTGATATAGCAAGCATCCCATAAAAGAACACTCATGCATAAAGCAGGCACTCACACTCCAGTCTTTTCTCTAGATTATTCAAGTTTATAATGGCCACATGTAGCACTACCAGATGCTAGAATTTCAATGCTTAGAAAAATCTCAATTTTATATCAGACAGCTACTAACTAAAGGAACATGGTAAAGTATATTTCTACCCTGTAATACACAGGGTTTTTTAAAAAGGCATTTTTGTTGGCACCTATAATACCAGGAACAAGCATTTTCTTTAACTATCCCTGTAAGATCTGGGTATCACATAATTTTATTAAAGAGGGAAAAGTAAGAGGACCTTTCCAGAAATAGAGTTTCATTTCTCCCTTAGTGGTGACAGCATCCTGGAAAGTCAGTCTTTTACTTTCAAAACAATGGTTAATGTAGAATTCGAAAGAAAATAAAATGTCTCTAATATTCAAAAGTGTGGAGAATGGAACTGGTCAGCAAGTCACTTAGGTGATGTTTGGCCAATAGTGGAATCGAAAATGAAAAAGGCTTTTCAGACATAGCCAGCCACACAGCAATGTGCTGGAGTGAAGAAATTAGAGCCAGAACATGCAGCAACCCATTACTGGAGCAGTAAGCACAGGACCAGTAGAAAATTGCTTAACAAAAGCAGTGGAAGAAAATGGATAGGTTTATGCTCGGCTCAAAATAGGACTTAGATTCTGAGAGGTAGAAAAATGTTTATTTTGCATACAGAGAAAGGAGAATGCAAAGCTAGTTAACTGGAATAAAAGATTTGAAGAAAAGGCATTTCAGTCTGTTATGCCTGGATATAGATATTAGCCCTAAACTCGTGTGCTCATCGTTGGGATTTCCTGGTGGTAGGTGGACCCAAGTTGTATGACTGTGGATTAAGGGTGAGATGCAGGGATTAAGGGTGAGATGCAGGGATTAAGGGTGTGTGGTACTGGATGAGTCCACTGAGTGCCTTAGTATAGTTCTAGGTGTGGATAATGAGAACACCCACCCCACGTGTCTGTGGTACTCCCCGAAGCCTTCTAGCCTGAAAGGGATAACAGGGGAAAGAAATCTTGCAGTTTCTTGCTGCTTTCAACCTGCCCTGTTGTGGACTGCTTCTCCTCTACTCTGCCACCCTGCGTTGAACCAGCCAACTCTGGACTGAAACCCCTACACACTGAGCCAAAATAAACCTTTTCTCCTTTATCTTGTAGGTGTCAGGTATTTTATCCCAGCAATGATAAAATAATCAAGACAATCGTTGATATGATGTCTAGAAAATAGCATTAGGAACACACACAAAATCTTTAATTTGTTCTTGTACTTCCTTTTTATATACTCTGAATTAAGATTCCCAAAGAATTATCTGTAGACAAAAGAAAAAAAGAAAACGCAAATATATATATATATATATATATCTCACAGGTTCTTTGGCCAATAGTTCTCAGTTTATTATTCAGGGAAAAGTCTTCTCAAGTTAGTGAAGGCCCAAAGTCATACTGAAATTATATGTTACAGGATAGAATTATCTATTTGAGAAATAAAATTCAAACAAAAGTAAAAATTTGTATCGATTTCCACAATTTCCTTTGCTTTCTTTCTTTCTTTTTTGTTTTGGTGGATCTGGGGATTGAACTGAGGCCCTTGCGCTTGCCATGGAGGTGCTTATTCTACTGAGCCATCTCCCTGGACCCCAAAATTTTTGAAGGTTTTTTACAAGGTTTTAAATTTCTTCAGTTTATTTTATTCTTATTAGTGGAATCATACCAACTCACACTTGATTAAACAATATCATATTTAATATTCACTCAACAAACATTTATTAAAAATTTCATCTAAGCAAGATGTGTTTGGCCCCAGGCTTAGAGACATTATTCCCTTGGAAGTCTAGTAAAGAATTTTGATCATAGTCCATATTCTATAAAGTACAACATAACATTTATATTCTCAATGTGGACATCAGCTCCCTAGACAAAATTATAGTTTGATCTTAGATTATCCAAAACTACCTAGACTTTCCTTTTTTAATACAGTATTATGTATAAAATTTAAGGTCTTTGAAAAGTTCAAATAGATTTAATGAAAAAATCTTATTCAATTTGTTTATTTTAATATATTTTATTCATGATATTCAGAGAACTACTTAATGATTTAAAAATGCAGAGACTCCAATTTAATAGTATTCAACTTCTTTTATGAAAACATAAATCCATAGACACCTCCATTATACTTTGATAAGTATTTCCAACAATATGATGTAATCACTGTTTTTAAGTTCACATATCTTAACATGTGATGCGAATGGCCTTAGGAAAATATTTTAGCTTATAAAATTTATTATTTTTAAATTTACTATATAATATTATAACTAGATTTAATACATTCATTTATTTTCTAGTTGAATAGTCAAAATGTACAAAGAATGTATAATGCCACCTTACCTCAAGGACTTATAGGTTATAATATATGAGCTACGTTTGTTGAGACAGTATAGTGTTAAAGTTTGCCTTTTGATTTTCAATAAAGCTAATGAGAAAAAAAAGTGAATTACATCTAAATCAAGAACTTATCCTTGTTTCAAAATAATAAAGAATATATAATTCTTACATCGAGTTTTTAAAATTTTGGAATAGGAATAAATATAAGCAAACCTTAGAGCATGATTTTTGTAACTTCTCACAAACACTATTATGAATTAAACAAATTGTCTTTATTTAAGACATGTTTATGGGCATTAGGGTACATGCTCATTACCTTACTGCTCAAGAGGCTGAGGAAGGAAGGTTTCAAGTTTGAGGCCAGTTTAGAAATCTTGACAGCCAAATAGCCCAGGAGTTGAAAAAAGATCTAAGGGCTGGGGTTCTGGCTCATGGGTTCAATCTCCCACCTCAGGGGTGGAAATACATATACATTTATATGAAAATAGAGACATCACTCTCTAGGTACATTTAGTGTTAGCCTATATTTCATCTGAAAAAAGTTAAAGCCTTACAAATTTTTCTATGATTAACTATGCAATTAAATGTGATTAAATATCTTTAAAAATAATTTCCTACCCTTGAAGCTAAACATGAACTCTGAAGAGTAGTTTACAAAATTTTAAAAATGTTAAATAATATTAGTAATTGTCATGCTTCCAATAATGCTTAGGCACTGTGACTAAATTCTTTAATTCTAGCATAGCATGCTTATAAAATACAAGTATAGCACTTCTACAACTGAAATTATGAATAGTAGATTTAACATTATAATGATTTAAAAATATCTTGATCAAGAACTATTAGCAACACTAGAGTCCCCATTTATTATGTCTGTACGGAGTACCTGGCCTTATCTCAGGCCCTTCGTATATATCATTATCAATAATCACAACAGCCTTGTGAGGTATGAACTGTTTTTTCATTCTAAGAGCTGATGTTATTTCGATTCATTTAGTAAATCTTTTACTTGAGGTCAAACAGGTGGAAGAAGCACAATTTACACTCAAACCTCTATCATTTCTGTTTGGGAGCATTAGACTTTTTTCAATTATTGTAAACTATGTACATACTAATTTTTCATAATTAATTGTCTATTCAAATATTTCTAACAGTGATATGACAGCAACGAAGCTGTAGGCTTCATTGAGGAACTGAGATATTTGGGGGCCCTAATGTGGACATGAATGATGTCCCACGTTAACATTTCAAAACTTCATTATTTGCAGGATATTTGTGTTGGTTGAAATGGAAGTGATTACAGTTCTATTTTCAGATATCTAAGCGTGATTAAAAATAAGGGATAGCTGTACCATGGTATCTGTAGTAGAATATCCATTCTGAAGAGACAAGCACTCACTAGCATTGAATAATTATAGTTGCCAAATGTTTACTCTGGCAGGACCCAATGTGAAGAATTATGTTTATCGTGATTTTACTAAACAAACTGAAGCACGAAGAAAACTAATCAGTTTACTCTCAGCCAGGTAGGAAAAGAAAAGGTGAGCAAAGTGAGTAGGAGCTCCAAATGCAGCCCGGCTCTCCAAGGTACACTCACCACCGTCCCGTTGGTCACCACGCTGGCCTTTACGTGTGACCCTCCTTCAGGCCTCCAGTGGAGGGCTGCCAGTGACTGTGAGAGTGCGTTTCCGCACTCAGAGCCCTCGGGAAGAACACTGCTCTGTGTTCTGGCTTCTCACGCCATGAGCTGGCGGTGAGAACTCATTTCAGAAGTGAAGTAAGAATAAGTGGTAGTCATTTCTGTTTGGGAGCTTTAGGCTTTCTTCAACTATGGTAAACTATGTATATACTAATTTTTTCATAGTTAATTTCTGAGATACACTTATATGCTAAGAATTATTAACACTTCTTCATGTATGTCATTTATGCAACTGACTATTGCTGCTAAAATATAACCACATTAAATTATAAAAAAAAATAATTAAAATTAAATACAACCAAAGATATTTGTGTTTTGCTCTTGTTTCTGTCTTTCCAGCCCAACTGGTTGCATGTGTTCCTGTTCATAGTCTGGTAAGGCATGTATGACCCCCAAGTAGTACTTCTAATGCTTAAACCTTAGGGCTTCTCTTTCTTTATTCTTATTTTATTTTATTTTTTGCGGTACTGGGGATTGAAATCAGGACCTTGCAGTTGCCAGGTAAATGCATATTCTCATGAGGTATCTCCCCAATCCTCTTTTTTCTTTTTCTGATTTGTCTGTTTGGTTGTTTTTTGGGTTCTGGTTTTGAGACCAGATCTCACTGTGTAGTTCAGTCTGGCCTTCAACTCACCACGCAGCCCTGCGGGCCTCAAACTTGACCTGTCTCAGCCTCCCAAGTTCTGTGATCATAGGCACACCCCACCATACCAAGCTAATGGTTTCCTTTAATCCTATAACAAGAAGAAAATACCAGTACTTACCCTAAAAGATGAGTGAGAAAAAAATAAAGTTTAAGAAAAGATATAAATCATGATTTTGAGTTATTATTATGAAACTGAGCAGTTATGTTACATAATTTACATTAACTCACATAAAAACCACAAGATAATAATGAAGGAAAAATACACCCTGGATGAAATTTTAAATTATAAGTGTGTATATGTATAGGTATAGACATACATATATTTGGCATTAAACACCCACTTAAAAATTCAGTTCTTATATGCATTTTGATCTTTTTTGCTAGTATTTTTAGATGGCATGGCTGACAAGATTAACATCACATATAGATAGAATGATAATGTGCAAAAGCACACAGAATTCTCACATCCCTAAATGCTCGTTTTCTATTTTAAGACATTTTGTGGAAACTACTAAAGTGCTAGGGCCAGGGCAATGCTGCATCAACCGAGCCAATCACGACCAGACCATCACTCTTCTAAAGAAGAAACAAAGCAACTTCAGTACATTCAGTCATCATGAACGCAAAGGGGACAAGGCCGCAGTCAACCCGGAACCCTGTTCTCTGATAGGCGATGTTTTTAAAAATCAGGGACACTGAAGATTGATCCACATTTCCCAAAAACAACTCTAAAAACTTCAGTGATAATCCCAACAGAAGGATATTTTATTGGCCTTCTTGTCTGCTTTTTATATATTTCTTGGTTTCTTTAAATATAGAAAACGCAATTGTTTCACAAAAGTGCAGAAAACTCTGGAATCAGACGTACGATTTTTTCAGTGATACATTGGGCCTGATGGGAAGTCAATGTGACACAGACAGTAAGTGTCAAAGACATAGAGTTGACAAAGACAGCTATTTTTTCCCACAAATGTTGTCAATTATAAGAGGTGGGGTTGTCTGTGTCTCACCAAAGTTCAGGCACAAATATAGGAGCAAGTAGACAGCATGTGTGTATGGCCTTGTCTTTTTTTTTTTTTTCCACACAATTGTTTGCCACTGATGAAAATCCATTTCTACTCCATGCCACTACTCCAGAATAACCCAGCTTCCAAAAATATCTTTATATGAGACTATTAGGGATATCTCCACAGAGACTTGCTTCGGCAAAACCAGGGGAGTGTTCACCCATCAGTTAACCTCAAGCAATGTTATAGTCCTCTAGCCACTTAATTAACCTCAGTCAAATATTTTGCTCTGTGATTTACATAAAGATTCAGGAGAGTTCACTGTATGACTATATTTTTCTAGAAGGAAATATATAGCTAACCAACATGCTTAGGGCAATTTATAAATAGATTAGGAATATACAGCTATGGATTTTTAAAATTTATATTATACTCTCAAATATTTATACCATATCATCTTATGAAACAGTTTCCTCTGAATGTTATACTTTGCAAATGTTATCTCATAGATCAATGTTGGACTTGCTTCTACGGACCAAATATAAGCATAATATTGCAAAGATGGGATATGCTGAAGCAGCAACTAATAGTAATTTCTCACATACATGTGTGAAAAATGAAAAAAGTGTTCAGTGAATTCTAGTTCCTTCATAGAGCTTTGGGAATTAATTACACTTTCACTGTTCAACATTAAGAATGAAGATCAGGAAACAAATGAAGGATTGTAAATAAAATAGGTGAGCCTATCGTTTCATATTCCCCTGCATTTATATTATGTAATCCTTTAACATATGTAGATACTTCTCATTCATATATAGATTTGTATTTTATGTGCATACAATGAAAGTTTTAGGATTTAATATTAAGAAAAAGGCAAATACACATTTTCTAAGCAAATATCATCATCGAGATATACTGCTCATGTTGTGTCTAGAGAGCATGACTGAAATTACAGTTATCAGAGATAGCAACAGCCTTCTGTTTATGCCATGGGAAGCAGCAGCAAGATGATCACTTAGCTTTGTTTTGGTTCCAAATCATTTTTTTTCAAGAAGTGTAATTAAAAAGTGCATTAATGCCACCAATTATGGCCTCCAAGGGACCAGAAACCCCATGTTACTCTGTGATGGAACACAACTGAGCTGCAAACATCCATTTACCATTATAATACTCATTAATCCTGCCAAAAACAACTCATTATGGGACTTCCAGGAAATCATCTCATAGGCAAACACAGCACAGAATCTGTCGATGCATTCCTCACAGGAAACTTGCAGATGTAGGAACTACGCAATGCAGCTGATTTAGGGAGCCCAAAACTATGATTTTTACTTATCAAGTGAGGACCTATACATGAAAGAACTGTCAAAATTATCTTACACTTTAAACATATTTACAAGGAAGTATTTACAAAGAATTGGCTTCAAGTAAAAACCTCAATAATCTGAGAATAGAACAGAACAGAACAGAATGAACAGAACAGCAAATAAGCGTCACTACTGTACTCAAAAAGTCAGCTAAAATCCAATCTCATATTGCTGGACAGCAGCACCATCAGTATTGCCCCTCTCAACATAGTTAGAAAAATCCCAGGACTCCTATTGTCATCTTTCTGGAAGACCTAAGATGAAATATAAACTTTCTCTCATTCTTTAATCTTTTTAAGACCTCTCTTGTTTTTTAATCAACCAAACACATTCAAGTATATCTCTACTGTTAAGTTTTTTATGCCCAGCTTTAGAGAGGTGGTACACCCAATAGCTGTAGTTGCTAAGTGCTTGTTGCTGATATCATGTCACTGCTACAGGAAAAGTAGCCCTAAGACTCCCTTTAGGAACAGAATTTCAGTTCTCAGGTGGCCAAATAGCTCAGCAGATTAAAGCTCCTGCAAGCAGGCCCGGGATGAGCCACCCTGCTGAGCCAACCTGCCCGCATGGTGTGCAGAGATGGCAACTTAGACTGGGCATGGTGGCACATGCCTGTTATCCCAGGGCTTGGGAGGCTGTAAACAGGCAGATGACTATGAGTCTGATCCAGTAGTGAGACCCTGAACATCTTGTAGAGCCTTCCCTAAAATACAAAAATAATAGTAATAATAGTAATAATAAATAAATAAAATAAAACTTTAGTTTTCAATTATCACCATTTGAAAAGCAATTATTGCAAAGATGAATAACTGGAAATTTAATTAAAACATATTAGCAATCTATACATTTCAATGTCAAAAAATTCTTTCTCCTCCAGCATATATTTCAGTTGTGGAAATGTTTGAGCTGAAATTCAATGAATATGATGTTGAGAAAAAGAGTTAAATAAAGTATTTTTATGCTATTTTAAAAAGAATTTGTACTTAATTTCTTTTCACAAAGTGTGAAAGAAAACAAGAGAAGGAATTTATCAGAAAACTTTTCTTGATTAGATGAACATCTAGTTTATAAGTGTAGTAAAGTAGTGAAAACTAATATTACACAATATGTGAATTCCAATAAGTGTCCCAATTTAAGCATAATTTTATTAGAATTTTAACTAAATTTGCATTTATTTTTAAAAATAGATTTTCACACAATTCAACAGTATCGGTAAAAGCATTAGTTAAAATTGGTTGAATCAGTAACAAAATGAGGCCTACAAATAAATTCTGGAAATTGTTCCTTAGATTAAGAGTTGAAGAGTAACAACACTTACAAAATAGTGACACACAGCTGTTGGGTTTTTGTTGTTGTTATTTGTTGTATTTTTATGGTATCAGCGATTGAACTCAGGACCCTGCGCTTGCCAGGCAGATGCTTATTCTACTGAGTTATTTCCCCGGCCCACACACACACAGTTGTCATCATATTTTTCAGTTTTCAGGTTTTGAAATTTAAGTCTTGAGAATAACTATAAAGCAGATCTTGCATGTTCTCACAAAGCCCAGAAGTCATGTGCTCAGTTGTCAGTCTTCTGGACAATGGAAGCCTTCTTCTAAACTTTAATTCTTATGAGAACTATGTCTGGCTCTCCTGAGCAATTACTCTCAAGAGGAAAAATATTCTAAATGTTTAGGGAATTAAATCATTGAGAGTTACCAGGCTAATAACCCCTGAACAAACAAAATTGTACTCATGCCATTGTTATAAGGCTTTCCCACTTATCTCAAATATAGCGATTCCTGGGAGCGGAAGCCGTCCAGAACTTTAAGCCTGACTTGGGTTCATGTTACCTTTGGGAATGGGATCGCTGCTCCACCTAAAAGGCTGATGTACTAATGAGACAAAGCAAAGGAGCCAAAAGGAAGAAGTACTGCCTTAGAACATATTCACGTGGGGCAGCAATCCCAGGTAAAACTCGGATGTGTTCATGTGGGACTAGACATTAGGAGCTACAACAGTAAATATGGCTCACAAGAAAATGACTGATAATATATTATTCTTTTTGTTTTTTGATGGAAACTTGAACAGATGCAAGACAAATGTGAGAATTCCACACTCCTACTTTTCCTTGTTGCAGAATTTCAAACTGGATTTTATTTCATCAGACTACACTTTGCAATTGATCCAACTGAAAATGAAGTAATGACAGGATATTACCTCAATCTTTTTTTCCTAAAATAATAGCATATAAGTAGATGCTGCTTCTATATAATCTTGCTTCCACAGAGGGATAAAATTTATAGAAAAACACTTTTCCTTGTCTTGTTCTTGAATTTTATGGAGAGATGAGTAGAAGAGCCTTAGAACTGTGCTGTTTATGTATTAGATACTAGATCTTGGGCAGATGCTATAAGATTAAACGTGAAAGACTTTTCCCCCATAATTAGATTTTGAGGTTACTGACATTTGAGTAGTTTTAAATCTAATTGCAAATGGAAGAGACTCCTCCCATCCCAGATAGTGACATATTCATATTCTGGAGCATTCCCTGTGGCAGTTTTGAGGGAATTCTTTAGGGAATTTTCTGTGAAATAAATTTTAAAATAATTTCTACCTACAAACTCATCTCTCATTATTTATCATTCATCGTTTAAACTGTTATTTAAAGGAGACATTGTTAGTGTCTATGTATATCAGTTTCATGGGAGTTAAAGAATATTAATAATACTGAATGAAAATAATTCTTCATGTATTTTATGTATTTCAGAACACTGTTGAGTAGACAGTAAGTCATATACATTTTGAAACTGCATAGTTCAGGAGCAGAATAATCAGTATATGTGTAGTACAAAAGGCACCAAGTACTGTGTATTTTTAGAATATGCAGTTACGAACTTTTAAATCACCCCAAGGTTTGGAGTCTATACTGTCAAAACACCATCTCATTTCTGGATGGCTGAGACCAACACAGACAGCTATGTCATTTCTTGAGATCTGAAAAACAACACCCAGCATTTTGTCATTAGAAATATAAAATATCACCTTCTAGGTGTTGCAAGAAGAAGCAAACATTAGCATTTATTAATATAGCTTAATATGTGTTTTCTGTTCAGAGCTCCAGGAATGACATAAATAACTCCAACTGTACAAATAACAAAGAAGATAAATTCCTTATCAGTGCACGTGCATATGCTCACACACACACAAACACACACAAACATACACACGCATACACACACATGCATACTCACATACACACATACATACATACATACACACACACATCTCATAGACACAAGGGTCTTTCCAGATTTGGGTTTTCTCTTAGCACAATCAACCACAAAAAGCATCATATACACGCCTCTGATGGGTATCTATTACAATTTCATAATTCAAATACCTGCACCAATTTTTCTAATGGCTTTAAGGATGTTATTCAAATTAAGTTTCATTGCGCTGTGGTCAGATAATGTGCATGGGATAATTTCTGTTTTCTT
>NDGN011442745.1:0-11274 GCA_002564285.1 Tympanoctomys barrerae
GTCCTATTAATCAGCTGTGAAACTGTCTCATTCATATTTATTTCTCAATAAAAATAAATATAATAAAAAAATAAAATAATCTTTGATGTAAAAAAATAGTTTACTTGATTTATCGTATAATATATCACTAATGCTTCTTTTTTGATTTTTTTCGTCTTGGTGATTTATCTATCGGTAAGAATGAAGTATTGAAGTCGGTCAGCGCTACTGTCTTGGGATATATGTGTCCTTTTATGTTGAGAAAAGTTTGTGCTATGAAATTAGGCACATCCATCCATGCTCACCATATACACACTTACAATTGTTACCGCTTCTTGGTGAATTGTTCCCCTTACCACAGGTTGTAGCCTTCTAGGTCTCTTCTGACTAGTTTTGTCTTGAAGTCTACTTTTTCTGATATGTGTGCAATTACTCCTTGCCTTTAGACTTCATTTGCATGGCTAGCTTTGGAGAAGAAACTTAGCAAGACCTTGTTTCAAAATAAAAATGAGCTGGGCATGTAGCTGAATGCGAGAGCATCCCTGAGTTAGAGCTGTGGTGCCACAATTAAATAAATAAAGCCGTGTGTGATGGACCTTACAGATGCCATTTATAGCATGAGCTTCACACTACTTGAACTTCTCAGGGGTCTGTGACTACACCTGCCCCTTCTATGACTGTTTCTTGTGGTTGTATTTCACCCAGTCACTGCAGCGTGGTGTCCCCAGGGACTTTTTAAGTGTTATTGTTCTGTGATTTTTTTTTTAATCCGTGGAGTCATAAATCTCAAAAACTAATCTCCTTCCCTGAGTAGCTTTTGGTTTTACCATTCCAAACTATGGCAAGTGTGGTGGCTTGTGTCTAGCTGTCCCCAGAAGGCTTCATGCAGTCATAGCGCAGACTTCTAGAGGTTTTGACCAATTCATGATCCAATGCTGGGATTCTGTGTGGGAGTGCTACCCCCACCCTGAGCTGGGTAGCCTGGATGTAGTCTTAGGAAGAGAGAAAGGCTTGCTTTCTGCCTCTCTGCTTCTGCTTCTGCTGCTGCTGCTCCTCCTCCTCCTCCTACCTTTTCGCTCTTGCTGTTTTGCTATTTTCAGCAACCATGAATTGTTGCCTTCTGCCTTGTGCCACTCTGTCTTGGAGCCAGTTACATTGGACTGAAACCTCCATACACTGTGAGCTAAATCAACTACATCCAGGCTGTCCACCCCAGGGTGGGTGTAGCACTCCCACACAGAATCCCAGCATTGGATCATGAACTAATCTCAACCTCTAGAAGTCTGCCCCATAACTGCATGAAGCTTTCTGGGGACAACTAGACCCAAACCATCACACTTGCCATAGTTGGGAATGCTAAAACTAAAAGCTACTCAGAGAAGAAGATTCATTTTTGAGATTGAACTACTCCAGGGATTAAAAAAAAAAAAAAAAAAAGCTAGCTATTCAGAAGGAGTTACTTTCAGATTAAATCTCCATACTGGATTTATAGCTTGCAATAACTGTGGATTCTCTTGGGGCCAGAGCTGCCAGTTTGTCGTTTTATTTCTGAGGTTGCTGGCCCTCTCCAAACTTGCCCGTGATTGTAGAGGCAGATCCTCCCTCTGCCAGGAGCCAAGGCTGGTGGTATGGATGGCTATGTTGTCTTTCTGTTTATCTGTGGATAGTACTCAGCTGTCTTGTTGCTGGGACCAAGTGCCTAATGTACACAATTTAAAGGAAGAAATGTTTTACTTGGCTGGTTCTCAGAGGGTTCAGTTCATTGTCAGCTGGCTCTTGGCAGGAGCATCACGGAGGAAGGGCATGACAGATCAAAGCTGCTCATGCAGGCAGGACACAGAGCACAGGAAGGTCGCCAGCAAAAGATGCATCCTTCAAAGTCATGTCACTCTTGGCCCACCTCAACCGGGGCCTCACCTCCCAATAGCACATTCAAGTATGAGCCTCTCGATTATATGAATATGGCAGTCACGGGATGCAACCACCTGTCTAGGAATGTGCTCGTCCACTCAAGTTGATAATTAAGGTTAACTGGAACATCATGCTTGCTTGCTTGCCTGCTTGCTTTTTCTCTCTCTCTTTCTTTCTTTCACTTCCCTGTCATCTCTTTCCTCATTTCCTGAGCTTTTCCATTTTCTCTTTGCCGAGTAGCTACTTTTCAGCTCTCTTAATCCCAGCTCCAGGAAAGGCTGTCACTGCTGCCTGCACCTGTTCTGCCATCTTGACTTCTTCCAGCCATGGATCATCTTCCTTTTTTTTTTTTTTTTTAATTAATTTTATTGAGAAAGAAATAACATTGAGATAGTTTAGGATCATCTTTCTATTGTGATTTTTATACTTCCTCAGGGGTTTGCTGATGGTATAGCCATACTCTTCAGCTCTCCAAGTGATTATATGCAGCCTTATTGACAGACTAGTTGGCACTCTATCCTAGAAATGGAACATTGATGCAAATGACTTCCTGATTTGGCAAGTATTGCCTAAGTATGGGATAAGAACGAGGTCTCAACCTTGACTGCCTCTTGGAAGCCAGGGCCCACGTGAGGCAAACAAATAGTACTGAATTAAAACAATGATGCTTTATCTGAAGAGGGCAGATTTCACTTTTTGGATAAAAACATTACAATTTGTGGAAGTTGGCAACTAACTCAAAACATTTTAAAACACAGTGTGGGATGAACATATGTTTTGAGGGTGTATTTGGCCCAAGGGCTGATGGTTTGGGTCTCTGTGTAAAGTAGTTGTTCCCAAGCCTGGCTGCAGATCAGAATCATCTGTGCAGCTTAAAAAACACAGATGCCCAGTCCCCTCCAGATTTGCTGAATCGAATCTCGGAGGGTGGAGCTGATGCACAGCCAGGTCTGAGAATCACGAGAGCAAAGAACTGGTTGATGAAACAGCATTTACCATCCTTGAAACCACAGCACTAAAGATGATCACAGTAAAGGGAGTCGTCGAAAGATGAATGAACTGTCCCTGTAGAAGAGCAAAGAACACAAACACTTATCCAGATGCCTTCAAGCGTATTTTCCCACCTTTCAAATTTTCTTTTTCTGGTCCTTTTGAAGAGTTGTGCTTGTCAATGTGGTAGCCACTAAGGGGCTTCTTAAATTTAAATAAAATTTGAAATTCAAATCTGGGAGTGTAGCTCCAAGGAAGACTCTGTTCCTCACATATGCAAGGCCCTTGGTTCAATTACCCCAGCTCTGAGATATAAATATATAAGCCACAATTCAGCTCCCTAGTTGTAGCAATCACATTTCGAGTGCTAAGTTGCCACATGTGATTAATGGCCCCTGTATTACATAGCACAGATATAAAACTCTTCCAACATTGCAAGAAATTCTGTTGAACAGCCTCAGTATAGAGATTATATATGAATATCAAGAGAACTCTGTTGATCTTTCAAACCATTCTAATTGGACTTTGATATTTCAAGGGAGAGGTATCATTGGCCTAACACAGAAAATTTCAAAACTGACCACATGGGTGTATGCCCTTAAAAAGTCTGATGCTTACCTGAATGCAAATTAATTAGTAGACATGAAGATTTTTTAAAGTCATTGTGCAATCATTGGATAAATATTTATCCAGTACATAAGTGCTAAGCACTCTGTCTCCATGTTTTAAATTATTCATGAAATCAGGTAAGTTTAAAAAATTGGTTTGGATCGCTTCCAAGAGTTATCTTCCCAGGTAGGTTGAACGTCTTTGGTTTTCAGTCTACATTTCTCCTTTAATTATGTGCATTTGTCCTTAATACAATAGCTGTCATAAAGTTAAGACATGTTATTTGGGATATGAAGCATAGTTTATTAGTTATAAGGAGGAAAAGGAAAGCAGCAACAGCTAACAGCAGAATTTTCTCTTTGCTAAAAAGTATACCTTGCCTGGGGAGTTTTGCTCTGTCCATGACTAGGTGTAGACAGAACTGCACTCAACAGCAACCGCTTGACACCACTGAACTAGAACTCTGTTCCGCGCAGCTGTTCAGCTCTAGCCAATACACATGTTTTACTCATACTCAAATCACATTTAGGGAGATTAAAAATCCAGAAAGACAGAAATAACAGCAAGAGCCCCATTATCAAAACCACTTTGCCTTGGAGTGAAGTGTAAACTTTTAAGTTTGTACAAAACTCTGAATTCATGGGAAGCACAGCATCCTAAACTGTAAAAGCACAGGCGGCATGGTGGCACACGCCTGCGATCCCAGCCCTCGGCAGGCTGAGGCAAGAGAGTTGCTGCAAGTTGGAGGCCAGCCTGTGATACAGCATGAGTTAAAGGCCAGCCTGAACTGCATAGTGAAATGCTGTCCCAAAAAGACCAATAAATAAATGGATAAAAATAAAAACAGGTTTAAGTATGAAAAAATAATAAAACACTTCAGGAGAAGGTGTTTCAAGAAATGTGTGGTACAGCACATCTTCTGGAGATACTGAAAAAGACTGTGCAGGTGACAAAGAGTTTCCGGGCACAGCGTGAGGGCAAAGGTGGCCTGCAGATGTGGGAATATCTGGTGACGGCAAGTGTCCACTCTCGTTGTGAACAGTTAATGAATTCCTCAGGGACAACTGAGTTAAATTTGAAAATGGCCTAACAAGTTCACATGTCTTTGTCATATATATTCTGATATGGCATCTTATAGTCTCCCTGTGTCTCTTAAGGATAATAATAAGGGCGCAGGCTGCTTCTAGTCAGTACTCAAATCCCTCTTTATAGTACTTATTAGCCTGTGGCAGAGTAAAGGAGTCTTTGCTAAGGGGCTTAATTTTGGTGATGGATTCCTTTTGTAGCTTGTCTCATGGAATGAGATGCCTCCTTTCTACAAGGAAACATCAGCGAGGTGTGTTAGCTCACCTCATCAACGAGTGTCTTGCACAAGGAAGAACCATAGAGACTCGAGTCTCTATCTTACACACACACACACACACACACACACGTGCATATTTACAATTTATCTGACACACTAGGGCTTGTGTCAAATGATGGGGCAAAAGATCAATGAAACACAAATTCTGTCCTTTGGGAATTTATGTCCTTGAAAGGAAATCCTACCCATGAATAAATGATTGTACTATGAAGTGGCACACAGCTGAGGGACTGACATAAATACAGATAGGTGGAGATTGTGGAAAATAAGTCATTTTTCCTGAATGTTGACTTAAACAGCAGCGATAAAGAGAAACCAAACAAAGAGTATTTGAGTGTGTTTTTAAATCCAAGGTGTCAGTGCCATGGCTTTGATCTTGGTCATCATGTCCCCTTGGTTGAAATGTCTCCTAAGCTTCCTCCTCCTACACTGCAACCAGCTGATGGAAGTATATGAAATGAGATTTTTTTAAAAGAACTAATAGTGAATCAAAATGAATTCTCACTACCTGAAATTCCTGTGATACCAGAGTCTAAAATAGTAGACTTACTCAAAGTAAATCTCTTCTTTTGGCCAGAGAAGAAAGCATGATGCTGGGCAGCATAGAACAGCACATGACAGGCTGGCCAAATAGCCGGCCCCACCCCAGGAGCGAGCTGAGAGGCAATTGAGYTGRGCGTGGTGGCGTGCGCCTSTAATCCCAGCACTTGGGAGGCTGTAAACAGGAGAATCACTATGAGTCTGATCTATGCAGTGTGACACTGTAGACCCTGTAGATCTCATCCTAAATACAAACAATAAAAAAATATAGAACAGCACATGGCAAAGAAGAGCCTCAATACAGTGTCTGAAACATTTCCTCAGTCTTGCCTTTAAAGCAGCTAGTTGGGGGCCAACTGGCTCATTGTGAGGAGCTCTGACAGGAACAGCACAGGATACAGCAGATCCATTAAATGAGTTCACACAAACAGAATTAGAGAAACAGATGCACAATCCTGCATTTTGGCTGACTCGCTTAGTAGCGTTAGTTCTGTGAGGTGGACCTGGCCATGGGCAGTCATCCTTGCATCAATAACAGGCAGAGCCGTGCCAGCCACATGAGTGCAAAATATCACTGTGGGTGAGGAAGTAACCTTAAATAAACCTTTAGGATCTGAAAATATTTTAAGGCTTCCGGTTGCCTCCTTTCCTATGGGAAGCAGGGACTCTTGCCGGGAGCTATTTGTTCTCCGAGTTGTCGTGTCCCTGCCACAGTTCGTTTGGCCTTCTCATGTTGTCAAGAGGCAGAATTCTCCGAGTTAGGCCTTGTTCTTCAGGTGCAGTACCACAGCTTTTGCTATCCCAAGCTACTCGTGGCACCAGAATCCTTTTCTCTCTTTTCCTGACCAATATTCAGCCAGGGCGCACGGCACTGCGTGCAGTCCGGTGAGTTCTGCTTAGCGCATGGCTCCCTCTACCAGCTGTGCGACGTTTGGGCCTAACCCTGCTGTGTTTAGGGGGGTAGGGGTGCTCGTGAGGTGGAAAGATAAAATACAGCAGCTGATTTTTAACAGACAAATTCAAATTTGTACTTTCAAGTTGACAAACCAAAATAGTCTTCTTGGACGAGTCTTCTTCAGAATATTTTTAAAGCAATCTTAAATTTTTTTTCTTCAGATATTTCTGGAAGGGAAAGTTTCATGTGGATATAAGTTATGGCCTGATTTAAAAAGTCGCTTGTAGTATTAAAGATATACTTGTTCTAGGGCTGGAGTTATTAGACCATGATCCGATCATGTTAGAAAATGAAAACACCTGACTGGGCATGGAGCTTCATGCCTGAACTTTAGCACTGAGAAGGCTGAGGCAGGAGGATCATCATGAGTTCAAGGTCAGCCTGTACAGCAATGGTGAGACCTTGTCTCAAAAACAAAACAAAACAAAAAGCCCAAATAAATAAATGAACATATTTCTTTTTACCCTCTGCTCTCTAAACGTGAAAAATAGGTCACTTGTTATAACAATGTTAAAGTGTGCCTCAATATATGCTCTAAAACAAAATAAAACAGGAGAATTGGAAATGTGATTTTCTGTGTTTGTCTTGGTTCTGACATATTTGTGGCTGGAGAAAAAAATGTGAGAAGCCCTCCTAGTCACACTGTAAATTCGGCTCTAACTCACTTGCTAAAATTCACCTGCTAAATCAGGCAAAAGTGAACCACAAATATTGATATTCATCTTGTTTTCTGGGGGAAGAGAGCTTGGACCCCATTAAAAGTAGAACAAGAAGAGATATTTAAAACCTGGTAACGAGGCACCCTAACCTACAGTAGTTGTCTTTATGTAAAAAACTACGGAGTGCTTATCCAGAAAACAGACCTATATTAAATGGCAGACTCTATTCAAGGGATGAATTTATTTTATTTCACTTTATTTGGTACCAGTGAACGAACGCAGGACCTTGAGCTTGCCAGGCAGGCGCTTATGCCACTGAGCTACATCTCTGGCTCTGAAAGGATGAATTTAGATTTGTATAAAACTGTACCATTGTATGCACTTAAGAGTTTTCCATACACTATCCTACATACTGGTTCAGCGTGGGACTTGCATACTTTTGTACTCTGAACTTATAGATAAAGAAGCTGTATGATTCCTAGAGGTTGAGGGATTTTACTTGCGGTTATTTATCTAGTGTAGAGCTGAGGACAGGCCGGTTGCCTCAGCTCTCAGATGTTCTACATTGTTCTGCAGCAGTAAGCAAAGACTTCTGGGTTAAGAGCAGTCCAACTGCAGGGCCCATCAGAAAACATAGCTAGTTCTGTATGTGGTGTGCGGCTGCCTGGACAGCCGATCACTCTGTCTTTGGGGATGGGAGATTCCTATTTGTGCTTCTAGGGCTGTTACCAGCCCTCTTGAAGAGTGGGAACGTATGCCTCTCGTGTCACCCACCCAAGATCCTAGTTCAGTGCCTAGCACATGCAAGGAACCCTGTAGCTGTTTGAAGGAAGGTGCTGAAACGCTGCCAGTGCATCAAAGACGGCGCTGGCCTAATTCCTGGTCCACCATGCTTGCAGTCTTCCGCCATTAGCATCATCACCAGACCTACCACTGCAGAGCTCCTTCCTTGGATATTGGGGTAGGAAGAACCTCATGAGAGTAATTCAGACTGGTCTGATCATTGCCTAAGCATTGACAGCTGTGTGGGAAATGAAGGCCATCCATTGAATATGTTTTGATTCATTTGAAATTTTGGCTTTGTTTAGTGAGTCCCAGGGGTCCGGTCTTCCTGTTCATGTGAGACAAGAGAGTGAGGTCTGCCAGAGGATCCTGTCATGGTGTACAGCAGGCTGCCTGCGTGTGTGCTTATGACTGGGTCTGGGAGTTGGCCCTCACCCTCTGGCCATCAGAACCTACCACACCAGAGCCACAGAGTGTCTACAGCCTCGAATCTGGGGTCTCCTTCAGGGACAGAGCTCGCAGCAGAGGGGAGGATTGCATGGCAGACCTCTCCTCTTAACTTGTCACTCTACATTGCTTCTTAGTTGCTGGCTTGCTAGCTGCCAAACCATCAGAAAATAAGCCTGCACCAGCAGCCAGGTGTGGTGGCACAAACCTGCAAGCCCAGTCCTCACAAGTTCTAGCCTGCCTAGGCAATGTCGTGAGACCCAGCCTCAAAGTAAAAAAATAAATAAAATAAAACAGAGCTGAACATGTAGCTCTATGTGAAAGTCCTGGGTTCAATCTCAGTGCTAGAAAAAAAAAATGTATTCATCCAGTTCACTCAGACAAGCAGAAAATTGCTCTGGGGGCAAAACAGAAATACAGGTTAGTGTCCAAGTTGCAAAGCAAGCCTTGAGTCTTTCCCTAGCTATAAAATGGAACCACCTACACATATATGTAGCACAGGTAACTCCTCTATAAATCATTTCAGTTATGAAGCACTACCACTTGCGTCTTCCAACTGCAACAGTTCTTAGCAGTCACTAGCGGCATGATATGATGGATGGACATGCTCTGGCGTAGGTCATCCTCTTCCTGCTGCTCTTCATTTTAAGTCCTCCTTGGCACTGTGGGTTCTCTGAGCACAGAGAGTACGTTAGAAGGGCTGTTAGAACATGGGCAAGCAGAGGAAAATGGAGAAATTTTGCTTTTTTCCCCCTTTCATTTGCCATTGTGCTTGTCTTAATTTCTAGGTGAGTAGATTTTCTTCGGGGAGCTTTGGTTTTTAATTAATAGAAAAAAGCATAAAGCCTTGGCCAAAGCCCTTGGTGCATATATGCTCTTCTGTGGGAAGATCCCATGAAAATCAGCATCGGTTGAAACATTATAGATACCTAGCAACGACAACAACAATAATAACAACAATCACAATAACAACGCCCCCAGTACATCAAAGGCCAGGACCCTTGCTTGGTGACGTGACCTCAGTCTGTCACCAAGGCTGCCCACTACCCGGTTAGCTCCAGCGGCTCTTCTTTATTACCCTTCTACTGTTCACCTGTGAGGGCACGACGCTCATAGGCGTGGGCTGGCAAGGGAGCTACACTCGTCTCTGTGAATCTCCCAGGAAACACTGGGGGACCCTGTGATCCCAGCAAAGCAGGTGAGATGTCCCTGCTCCCGGCACGGAGAGCAAGTGTCAGGCAGAGCGCCTTGTGTTTGGCGCTAGGAACACCTCCGTCAGTCAGGTGCTGTGAGAAGTTGGCACTCAGGTGGGGGCCGCGCATGGCACGCTCTTCGTCCTGGGTTTGTCTGTGGAGCTCTTTGCTTTCTCAATACCTCTGAAAATAGGGCAGGGGAATTCTGTTTTCTGCCCATGCTCTGTGGGTTTGGTTTCTGAACCCCCCAGCCTCGCTGACGCAGGTTATCGCATTCCCATGCTCGTCTGCTCTCTCCTGGGCGAGCATCTTCCTCCTGCTCATGCTGCCCTCCCCTCCACCCCGTCTGCTCAGTGACCATCGAGGTCCGGTACTCCGTGAGCGCAGGTCTCCTCCCGTCCAGCTGGCTTTCCTCTTGCTAGTGTTCCGTACCCTGAGATGGCTCCGGATTCATGCGCCTCTCTCTGGCTGCTGTCCACTCTCTTATGATACTCATGTGGACAGCGCAGAGGCCCCTCAGTTCTACCCTGATTCTTCTCCAGGTACAGTCCTAGTAACTATTCGTTCTTGACACACAGAACAGGGACAGAGGACTTTCGGCTTGCTGGACTGATCTAACATATCTGCCAGGTGAGTCGCGAAGCATTTAGCCAAAGCCACGCCGTGGCACCTGCCACGACTTTGGCGCAAGAATGACAAAAGTCAGGCTACCCTACCTTCCAGTAAGCTAGGAGTTCACATTAGGTTAGGCTACTAGAAAGATGGGGGCTCACTGGGCATATTCCTCCCCATCGCCACCCAACCTGTCAGGCCCTGGAAACTGCTGGTGGCGGAGGGATGGACAGGTATGGCGAGGGTAGAAAGACCCTTGTTTCCTTCAGAAGAATGGGGCAGCTAATCATGCAGAGAGGCAGGGGACACTTCCCCCTTGGAACTGGAGATCAAACTACCAATGATCACAGCGCCGGCAAGGCGCGGAAGTCGTCGAAAAGAGGGGAGAGCAGAGCCCCTCCGCACGGGCAGTGAAGGGTGACAGGATGGAGCAGACAGCATCTCCAGAGCTGAGTCCTTGAGGAAAAGACTCTGAGACGGAGCTTTGTCTGTCGTGAGCTTGCTGCCGAAGGCCGCTGGGATGACACCTGGAAGGAAGGCAGGAAGCAGAGCTGAGCGGAGGGGGCCGCTGCCGTGTGTGAAGCGTGCAGCTCCCGGAGGAGCAGCTGGCTGCACACAGAAGGTGGAATAATTCTTCAGAGTTGCGCTGAATTGGAGCCAGGGCCCCAATTCTTCATTCGTTTCTTTCTTTCTTTTTTATATGTATTTAGTACAGGGTCTACAGGGTCTCACTACACAGATCAGACTCGAAGTTATCCTTCCTGTTTTTCAGCCTCCCAAGCACTGGGATTACAGGCATGCACCACCATGCCCAGTCTCAATCGAAGTCTCAGTGTGCCCCCGGGGGTGGGGCCGGCGTGGCAGGCCAGGCCAAGTCTTCATTCTGATACAGACAGTGTGTCCACCCTCAGACAAGGCAACACACTCCTGCTGACAATTCCAGAGAACGCCGATGGTTGGTGCGCTTTCCTGAAAGCTCATCAGAGTAAGCTACACGTCATCATAGTTGCTGCACTGTGGGATTTGAAGGCTCAGAGCTGAGACATTGAGCAAAAGGAAATATCTAGAACTGTGAAGAATTAGCAAGGAGCTGCAAGAATTGAGGGGGCGGTCAAACTAAGGGAAGGTCACTGTAGTGGTTGATACATTGTGTCAACTTGGCCGGATGACTCGGATGACTCCCTGTTCACTTCCGGGTGACTCCCCGTGCACTTCCGGCTGGTGGGGGTCCCG
>NDGN011442747.1:0-11956 GCA_002564285.1 Tympanoctomys barrerae
TCTTCTTCTTCTTCTTCTTCTTCTTCTTCTTCTTCTTCTTCTTTTTCTTCTTCTTCTTCTTTCCTTACAAAGGTGTCTCTCTGAGTACTTTAGGATATCAACTTATCTGTCTCGGGTCCTTCCAATTACCAAAAGGACCTTTCAAAATTAGCAGAGATAGATGCCCCTCGTTGACACTCTACTCTCTTTTCTGGTGTCTCAAAGCAAGTACTAAATATTTCCTTGTTATTCTGGTGCTAGTCAAGTTACTTAGATAAGCCATTTAAAATAATTTGTTTTCTAGATAATTAGTTTGTGTTTTTAAAACCTACATTTTCTAACAAAATGAGTCAGAAGTTAATAGTTCTCCCTTAAGGAATCAAAAAAAACAAAAAAACCCAAACAAACAAAAAAAAAAACCTGTTCATAGCATTGTTAACTTGTTCAGACGAAAAGCACTCTTTAAATGGAATTGTGGCTGGCCATAGTGGTGCACACCTATAGTGCCCCTACTTGGCAGGCTGAGGATTGCTGTGAATTTCAGGCCTGCTTGAGCAACATAATGAATTCTAAGCCATCTTGAACAAGAATAGTAAGATCCTGTTTTCAAAAAAAAATTAATTAATGGAATTATCCACTTACACAGCAAGAAAACACAGAACTCGCTGAGTTTTATTATGCATGAGTAAGTTCTAGTCATATTTACCTAGGTCAAGGGGTATTTTATCACCTAAAATTAAATTTAATATCTTCCTGATTTTGTTTCCAAGGTGTAGATCAAAATTAATATTTATACATCTTTTAAAGTACTGGAGGAGGTAATGCATTTATTTTTTTAATCTGATTTGAAGCTTAATCTCAAAGTATTTATTATGCTTTCCTATCTTGACGAGCAAGAGGTACTATGAATAACATCATGTTGCAAGCATTCGAGAGCAAAATATAATTCCATAATTGCATAATAAATCAGTTTGGCATGTCATAATTATGTCTGGGTCCAGATATGTCAGGAACTGAAAATGTAAGTGGAAAACTAACCATTGCTTTTTGAGGTGCACAGCAGGGTGATGTCCCCAGAATAAACATCAAGCAGCCTGGTCCTGCGGCTACTGTGACCATCACTCAGCTTCCGACATGTGCTTCCTTTATTTGAGAAAGTACAGAGAAAAATACATCCTTGTCTTCCCCAGTGAGGAGGCTAATGTCTCATCACCATACTAAACATAAATAATAGAAGTAGATTCAATTTGTGATAATCAAGGGCTCTGAAAACACAAATGATTTTTCCTCCCTTGAAAAAAAAAATGAATCACTCTCTCCTTTGCTGTCTAGAACTTTCTGTGCTGCTGTGGCTGAACAGCGTGTGATTACAGGCAGCTGTGCACACAACAAAGTCCCTTTTGACAAACTTCTTTTAATTTATGAACCTGACAAAACCTCTCAGAGATAACTTGCTCAGTAAGGAACAACCCTGGTTTACATTATTTCTCAATTTCTATTGTGCAAATAATTTCACTATGGCCAATCTGAAGCTGTTTACATGACAGTCCTGAACAAAGATTTGAAGAAACGGATTTGAAATAATCTCACCAGCCACGCAAACCAGCTCTGCCTCTCAGTGTCACTATTTCATTTAGTGCCTGCAGCCATCCACCTACTGGGGCTCTCATTCTTATTTTCTTTCTGCTTGAACTATGTGTTGCCAAATTCAGGGGAGTAAACATGACTTTGAACCTGATTTGTTGTATGAAATCTCAAAACGGGATAAATTCTAAAGAAAGGTAATCAGATAAAGTAATCCATTAGGGCTGGTAGCGTTCATGTATTTTTTTTTTTTTAAATTACAGTACTTAGTTTGGCGCAAAGACCAAAAAAGGAAGGAGTGCGGATGCCGTTACTTACTCAATGGTGTTTCTGTCCACTTTTCCTGTCATGTTAATGCCATAGAACTGCTGCATGGCCGCTAGGGCGGACTGCATGGTCTCTGCAGAGCGCAGTACCGACATTCTGGGGTCAGTTGGTGGAAGGTAGCCGTACTTTTGTAACCAAACCTGCAATAACAAGTACAGTTCCTTTTAGATCAACTTTACAGCTTAACAATAAAGTTCTGGTAGTTCATTTATGTCTACCATAGAGTGGCAAGCTTTACCTCATCTCTAAGGGTGTTCCTTAAATGTTTGCTCTTTTTTTAACATGTAGTTTAGATGATTTTAATATAATTGTAGTAGTTGTGGGAACCTCTAACACATCTATCCATGTCAATTAAAAATATTTATTATTATTATTATTATTATTATTATTAATTTCTTGCTTTCTTATGGTGTAAGAAGCATGATATATTAAGTAAAAATGAGGACCACATCTTCTCTGCCCTCCAGGATGAAGCCTACCAAATGAAGGGTATATTTTTTCACTAATATGACTCCATCGAAACATCGTTGCTGGAGGGGGCAGTTAAAATTCACAAACTGTATGTAAAAAACTATTTTCTTGAGCAACTGTTTGAGCAGAGATTATAGTTGTGATGAGTAACATCTTTACAGATAAACCACATTGGTCTGCTGTAACATTTTGGGTATAATTTTCATGCAGTCAGTCTCTGATTATAGGTAAGTATCTCTAAGGGTAGGTGAGGTTATTTTTTCCCCATATAAAGAATATTCTTTATTTATGGTTGCTTTTGCGTAAGGTTCATTTTTATTGCAGTGCTTCACATTGGTCCAAATAATTTAAGAAGCTGAACTTTTCATCTATACACAAAAATCTGACTACCTTTTAAAATGTGCTTTTTCTGTATAGACTCCCTCTTCAATGGTAAGATATGCAAGTCAGCTCAGTCATAATTGTGGCAAGAGTTCAGAGTTGTTTAAAGTTACAAACTAATCTAATATAAAACTAATATAAAAGCCAGGGCACTCGGGGGAAGATGTATCTCCACCATGGAGCACATGCTATCTAGTTTACAATTCTATGCTTCCATTTAAACGCACAATCATATCATCAGTATGCACACCAATCTACTGTCTTTTAAAAATACCTGGAGGGCCAAGCATGTAGCTCAGCGGCGCAGCACCTGCCTAGCAAGCACAAGGCCCAGAGTTCGATTCTCAGAACCAAAAGTGAAAACGGTAAAAATAAGGCAAAAAATAATCCCTTTGGAAATAAAAATACCTGGAATTTTTGAAGGACATTTTATAGGGGCCAACTAATTACTGTACTATTAATGGGAGGTACTCACAAATGTGTGTTTCTGTCATTGCCTGGGGCTATTAATCATTAAATGATGTTCCTATAAAGTTGCACTCTTTCTCTGATAACTGAAAATCTACCTTGACGAAGTTATAGGTATAGCACAACAGAATTATTTTCTCAATTAAATTAAGTGAAAATACAGAAATTGAAATTTCCATTCATCTATGGAAATCAATATTCATACCAAAGTTAAAAATCACACAAAGTAGAATCTTCTGGAATTCCACAAAGCTGAAGAACCTAAAACTGGATCATGATATGAACAACCCTTTAAATATAAATCCGAATATTTATTCTAAAGTAATTTAGAAGGATGAGACATATCTCATTGTCAAGAAAGTTTACTGCTGAAACTAAATGTAGTAAACTCACCTACCATAAAGCAATCGCACGCCAGGGCCCTTTCCCACCTACTCTGTCTTCAACAGGCTGCCAGGGAAAATAATGTATTCAGTTACCTAGCTACCAGCAGTGCAGTCTGAAATCCATTGCTTTTTTATTCCGAATGAAGGAAGCTGGGAATACTATTATTTGGTATGAAATTTAATAACCATTGTCATGAAATTTCTCAAAATTTAGAATATCTTAATAATATATGTTCCAACTTTCTTCAGCTACGCAATTTTTCCATAACACTTTCCATTCATTTCTTACTTGCAGGAGAAAGGACTTGTTGCTAGGTTACTCCTAGGTACTAAGCTACTGGCAATTATGTACATGAGGACAGTAAAGCCAAACCACAAATAATATACCTTGTGATTTATGTACAAATGGGAGCACTGTGCATGACTTACACCATAGCCTTTCAAACAAATGATTTCAAATAATACAAAAGTGAATTGTGATTTTTCTTCACGTTCTCTTCTGTATTATGTTATTTATCAAGAAAAGCTTTCTCCAAATGAATGAGCAGTAATTCTTAACTTAAAAATAGCAGCAAAAGTATACTATCTGCCATTTTATGGTCAAAGTTTTGTTTACTACTGACAATTCAGTGTCATGATTCAGTCACCAAGGAAAGAAATACTCTTCTACTAGATTACATACATAATATCTTACTTGAAAAAATTAAAATGTTACATTTGAATGTACATTTTCTTATGCCTAACCTTCATTTTTCAGGTAGTAATATACCACATACTCTTTTTCATTATTCCTTGAAATCACACATATGTGTAATTGTACACATACATGCTTATATATCATAGATGACATTTTATCATAGACATTCATCCACATATGTTGCTATTGGAAGTACATGGCTGTTTTGAATATTATTGAATTACTTCTACTCCTAGATAACTGCATACTACTAAGTATGTCTTTGAACTTTTAAAGTTTTTTATCTTTACAGTGTTCCTGAGTATACATTGTGGATAATAAGAAGTATTTTGTGAATGGAAAATGATATTTCATATTTATGGTAGATATGAAGATTAAGTAAGAATACATAAAGCTCCAGCAAAATTCTTGATCAAGATGTTATTTTATGCTTGTGAATTGCCTGGTATAAATATAGTTGCTCCTGCATCTCAACATTTGTCCTTGGGGCAGGGGAGATGGGTCAGTGAAACAAGAGCTTTCCTGGCAAATGCAAGGGCCTGAGTTCAATCCCCGGTTCCACAAAAAAAAATGTCCTTGAAGCTAGGTTTGTTGCCTCACTCCTGCAATGACAGCACTCTGGGAGGCTGAAGCAGGAGGATCACAAGTTCTAGCCCAGTAGAACCTGGGCAATTTAGAAACTTAGTGAGACCCAACTTAGGTAGTCATAGTTGCTAGGTTAGACAAACACCATAAAATTATAGGGCTTGGGGGAGATGGTTCAGTAGAATAAGTGCTTGCCTGGTAAATGCAAGGGCCTGAGTTCAATCCCCAGTTCCACACACACACACACACACACACACACACACATACACACACACACACACAAAATAATAATAATAATTATTATTATTATTATAAACTACTTGAAACCCCCTCAAATCGCAAAACAAATAAGAGGCATGTAGAAAATGTAGTAAATTGTTTGTTTCCTTTCTTTTGTTTTATTAGTGTCAATAGATTTATTCGCAAGTGTACTTAAGAACCCTGAAAAAATTACAGGTCTCCTACATTTGTTTAAGGAACTCATTTCAGTGACTCACTGGGCTCTCTGTGCCTTAGCCCATTGTCTTACTGCTCACACAAGCAACCACACAACTTCAAAAGGAGCTGCAAATCTGAACAGTGAACTGCATTCCCCATGTTACTTGATTACTGAAAAACCTTGCTAGGTTGTGGATGAAACGCATGTATTACATTTAGTGATTATTCAGTTGGAGGAAGAATCAGAATGTTGTTGTCCTTTGCATCCAGGAAGATATATCAAGCAATGAGCTGTAAAGACTGAAATACAAAAGGCAGAACCAATAGATATAGACACTACTCAATTTAGTATAAATCAGAGCATACAATTTGTACAAAATCCACCCTGGAAAGACCTGTCAGTAGCATGTTATGTACCCATACTGTGAAAATATATTAATTCCTATATGATGTTTATTTTTCAGTCTAGTACTGTAACCCACAAAAATAAAATTCCTTCCATTCTTTGAAGATAACAATTTCATCAATGCTTCAATACAAAGAAAGCTAACTTACATTTATACACTAGAATCAAGAGTGCAAGACAATTTGACAATTCTAATACTAGGTAAAATGTAGAAAAAAATAGCATAGAAGGACAGACCTAAATGATTTCAAGATACCCAGGTGTCCTTCGGTAAAGTAAAATAAAATAATAGCACATAAGTGATTAAACTATTGAACGTATTAGGGTTGGAAGAGATACTTTAGAAATGTAAAGCAACATTAGTTGTAACTATAAGGATGGGAGGGATAATCAGCTTGATACCCCACAACATCTACATGGATTTGAGGCAGTTATTATAGGTTAGTTAAGTGTCATTCATTTCTAGCTTCTTCGTAACATGGCAAATGCCAGGGGCCTGTATCCAATTTATATGATCCAAAGCACTTTTCTGAATGAAAAGGGCAGTGTTAGTAACGTATTCTAGCATTTAGAACAGTTCCTTTCCATTTATATCACTATGTCAATATTTTTTGGTAAATGATTCTTAAACATTATTTCACATCTGCTTGCAGTCTAATATGTTTAGATCTAAGGTCTTTAATGCACATTTTGATATAAAGATATCAGCTAACAGTTCATTTAGCTGGTAAAATTAAATGATTTGGTGAAATACAATGGAAAGATTGTCCTCTAATAGAGAAGCTCTTGCTGTCGTAAGAAGTTAATTCCCTTCATTCATTAGATTTTTACACATTTATTTGTTAATAACTAAAAGTAACAATTAAAAAATGTTTACTCAGTCTTTTATGATATCATCAGCAAAGTCAGCACAAGGTGCCAGATATTTTCTCCTGAAATGTCATGTATTCACTGATTATAAATACACAGGGATTAAAGGCATACATTTTCTAGTCTGAAAAAATGACTATAAATAGGAATTGTAACTGCCAATTAACCAAAAAAATTAAACTGATGTGTGGGAGGACTCATTCAGCACTGGAAAAACTGAGAATTCAAAGGATAAGTTAACAAGGAAAAACTAGCTTTTAGTCATTGAAAAAACTCAATGTACTCTAAATCCCCAATCATGAAAGAAACAGCGAATGAAATCGCATAAAGAGTTCAACTCATTTAGAATTTTATCATATGTTGAAATGACTTTTTAAATGAAATAGATCAGTAGGAGGAACAGCAGCTACTTCCCTACTTATCTTACCAATAAAGAGGCAACTGTCATTTGGCCAACGAGAAGGGAAAGCAGCAGGTGTATTAGTGAAAACCGTGGTGACATTCATGATCGTATTTTGGCCTTAATTTTAAAATCTCTTCTTTATGACAATAGCAAAAACAAGGTTCAAAGACTGAGCTGAGGCTTTGTGCTTTGCATGAAAATGAATTGCACTTTGTACCTAGCCACTGTGGGACAAAGCCACTCCAACATCCGTGACTGAGCTCCAGCAATAAAAAAGAAAACAGCATTGCCCTTGTCATCCCAGGATATTGTAGTCGCTGTTCTGGAATGAGAGAAGCCTCTGCGGCATTATCGCCCTCTTAGCCTTCACTCTTCTCCTCGGTAGGCTTACGTATTACATGTATTTTTGGTGTGCATGTTGCCTTTTATACACACAAAGCAGTGACAAACCTAATCAAAATATTAAAACAAGACATAAAGCAAAACTAAAAATAATAAGCAGTAACCAATTTCCCTGTTGCTCATTTAGAGAGAAATAATTACCCAAGCACCAAGTACTTAATAGTAATCAGGGACACGATTCTTTTTTATATCATCACCGACTCACAAATCCCAAACAGTAAGATCCTCCTCCAGTCTATGTCATTTTACACTGGCCAAGCGAGCAGAGGTGCTCAGCAACGCGCTGTGCGCACTTTCTACACAGTGTATACATGTGCCTGAGCCTCGTGGATGGCGGACTCAACTCCTCTTCGTGCTCAATGGATACAATTTCAAGAGTGTGAAAATGACTTAGTTCCTTTCATTCGGAACCTGGAAATTTGGCATCCAAAGTGTTCCACTGAAATACTGGCAGAAATTTCAGAATCTTCTGTATGATGCCCTCCCCCACGCATGTATGCCCAAGCAGCCTAACATGAAATCCAAAATAAAATAAAAATACCACGGTCATCATCAATAATTTGATGTGTAGCACATCACATGGCTGTTTCTCTTTGATGGCCTAAAAAGATTCATGGATTGTGTTAGATTAAAAGAGAAATTTCATAATTCTTTAAGTATAATGAAGAGTGAAAAATATGTTATGCTGCATAGATGCCTGCCAGCTGTCGAATGTAAACATACTTAAATAGTTAAAGTTGTATTTTTCCAAAAAGTCAAAGGTGATTCCTCGTTCTGTAAAGTCACGTAGCTTCACGTAATATGATATGAATAACTATTTTAGGATGTGAGAATGAAAAAAAAAACCATCAAGATAAAAATGATATGTTAACAACGCATGAGAAAAGGATTACTTCTGAGAGAAAGAAATACATGTAGAACGTTTCAAGATGAATGTTTGGAAATATTCCCATGATAATAACATTAGAGTGACTAAGATCTAAAATCATAGTGTAGTTACAGCTCTCTCATAATTTGTTCCTTTGAATTCCTGGCAATAGGATTTGCTGCATGTAAAATAATCTGCCAAAAGATACGGATGAATTTTAAGGTTCCCTTTCAAAGGTACGAAAATGTAATACCTTCTAATTAATTCTGGGGAATAACAAATGAACATTAGGGATGATGGAATCTGCCAATGGACTCTTACAAAAAACACTTGCACAAGAGAGGCACAGAACTGCATTAGGAGACTTACATGTGTAACTGCCTCATGGTGAGACTTTTCAAGTTGTGTTTAGCTGCCTTTCTCAGGCATCTTTTTCAGATTTATAAAAAGAAGATTAGATTTATAAAGATTTATAAAAAGAAGATTAGAAAACACTCATCTTGAGATTACTATCTTTCCATGATTGCTCAGTAAACATTATGTCAACCAAAACGATAAAGGATAGCCATGGAAATCTTTAAAAGTAATTTTCTCCTAAGATTAAGCAATGTTAACTGATAAACAATTTATAAGTAAACAAAAATTATTTTGAAATATTATGGCACCCTTATATCTTTGCATATTTCTATGTTGAGTACATTTTAGTGCATATGTAATATTTAATACATCAGTTAATAAATATACATAAAAGGGTACACATTAAAACTTGACTGATGGGGATGTACAGTTCAAAAGTGTGGGGATAGCATACGATACAAAAGAAGGTATTCAGTTTTAAATGTTGAAGCTACTGCCTTAAATTCTCTGGGTCATATTACACTGACATGATGAAGACACGGTTTATCATGACAGTATTATAGTATCTTCTCACTATGACAGCTCTTGAGGTCTTTCTCTTCCATCACTTTACTGAAGTCTCTCACTTTCCATTGAAACAAGCTTTTCAGAATGATGCCCAAATCCTTCATCTTTTCTCAAAATGTTCACTTGTTACTTGATAATAATTTACTGTTCGGTCAAATTCAGTATTAGTCCTGGCCCCAACAGGTCTTGATAGAAACAGCAACTGCTGCCATATCTACCTTCTGCTATGTGCCAGAGAAGGTAGATGTATTAACCTTAATCCTTATAATAAATCATTCCATTAAACATCATACTCTCAGGTCAATAAGTGACAGAATAAAATCCCAGAAAGGTTAAGTAAAGGACATCCTGACCGTGAGAGAAGGAATAAGAATTTCACCAGAGGTCTGACTGACACACACGCTCGGCCTGCACTAGCTGTGAGACACAAACTCAGCTGTCTGTTTGCTAAGAATCTCTGTGAGAAGCAATTCACACTGGAAGATGAATACACAGAGCATCTGAAAACATACCTACAGTAACCAAGGGTGTTACATTTTCATGCAAACAAAATATCCTATTTTATATCAGGAAAGGGCCCTGAGATGTGGTTGGCATATGTTCTGGGTATAACACTAACTCCTACTTTCATGGGTTGCTCTAATTTTTGGTGCATGACAGACTCACACAGACCAATCTGCCCAACCCAATTAATATTCTTATTTCTATGATAGACTATTTCACTTTTGCTCACTTCAGTTTTACACTTTAAAAACCATGAAACTTACTTTGCCAGAGTCGTTTCTCCTTCTCGCTATATTCTTTCACATAACTTTCATATTCTTGTTTGGATGCTGTCACTCAATTTTATCTCTCTTTCTCCTGAGTATACTTTCTATAATGAGTTTCTTATATAGCATCTATGTCTCAATGATGCAGAATCTTCCCTCTGGCCTCATTCACATGTATAGACACTGCCCTCATACTATTTAAACCAAAAATATAGACGTGTCCACCACAGGCCCATGTGGTAAAGGTTTAGCCCTGAGCCCATGGCTTTACTAGAGATGGAAGGAAGTAATAGGAATAGGAGGTGTGCCCTTGAGGTGGAAACAAGGATACAGCCTTTTCTTCTTCCTCTTTCATATCCTGTGCCCAAGGTAAACATTTTATTCCATCCTGTGCTACATCATCATGTGATTATAGACTAAAATCTTCAGAACTCTAAGTCTTAAAAACCTTTTGAGCTTCTGTGATGGTTTGTGTCTATATGCCTCCCTGCAAAGTCTCATGTAGTCATAGAGATTTTCCTGGAAGTGGCTGAAGCTAAAGTATGTGAATGATTCCTAGTTCATTAAGGGCAGGTGATTACTGGATCAGTCCACTGATTGGATTGGCACCGTGTTAATCCTAGTAGACTGGATACAATACTAGAGACAGAAAGAGAGCCCGTCTGGTTGCCTCCTGACTGTTGGTGTCTTCTGTGGCCAGGGATGGTGGCCCCTCTGCCATGAGCCACACTGTCCCAGATGATTATGGGATGAAACCTCTAGGAGCTCTTAGCTATAAAAACTTTTTCCTTTTAGCTTAGGGTGTTTGGCATTTTGTCTCAGAAATGAGAGAAAAGTAACCAAAACACCTTAAATGGATTACTTTAGGTATTTGTTACAATGATAAAGAGCTAACGCAGTATTCATGGTACATTTATTTATCCTTTGTCCTCACCGTACACATTTAACCCTTTCATCACACTGACTCTGATTTCATCCTGAATGTGACCATATCTACGCTGCCGCCCATGTTCCAGGGCACCATTATTTCCCATCAGACACTGCAACAATTTCCAGCAGATCTCTGTGTTTTCATGCTGATCCTTTTCTTTGTTTTTGGGGCCAACTTGCATGAGCTTTCTTTTGATTTCATGGCCGTAAAATAAACATAGGTTAAAATTTACCATTCAACATTTTTTGAGCCTACTATTCCATGGAGCTTACACTGGTGTGTAATAAGCACCGCCAATTATCTCTACAATTTCTCGCCATCCCAAACCAAAACCTTATGTCATTTATTTGCAACATTTTTACAGTATCCAACTGATTTAATTTTAAATCCAAACTTTACATTACAGCCTACAAGTTCAGAGGCAGTCGATGTTAGGTGTCTCTGTTCTCAGAGTATCCTTTTTGATATTCCAGCAATTCTCTTTTTGTTGTCGTACCTGAAATAAAATCTAAAAGCTAAATTCTTCCTTGACTTAGAGCACTGCACTTACTTTCTCTTTTTCCTTTAAAATGTAGTTCATTAGGTATACTATACCTCATCAATCACTTTCCTCTGAGGCTCCATAATCTCCTTGATCTGAAAATTTGGGATACAACTGAGTTACAGAATGTCACAGCAGAGGCTCTCTTATGTCTTGAGTTCTCACTGAGCTTGAAGAGCTAAAGCCAAAATATTGGCTATCATTTTAGACCATTTATCTAACTTTTGGTCTGCAAACTTTAGCTGTTACATATCCAGAAGAGAAGCTTAATGATATTATTATACTATAACAGAAGCAGTTGAGTCACCTAGAGAGAAAAAATTCTCTCAGGCTTTCACAGAGAGCAAATAGGTCAAGCAAGGGCCGTGACTCATCCAGATGGCTGACACTAAAAGTCTACAAGGTGCTGTGCATGGTTCCAGGGTAAATCCTGAGGGAATTTGACTAACCTTATCAGATACTAAAAGTTACATTTTTAGTTATATAGGTCTTACTTTAACTTGGTCCTAACCATCCAGCAGAAAA
>NDGN011442750.1:0-16176 GCA_002564285.1 Tympanoctomys barrerae
TCTATCTATCTATCTATCTATCTATCTATCTATCTATCTATTTTTGAAACCATCTCTCAACATCACTAAACTCACAAGCTAGGTTTGAAGTTGTAATCCTCCTGCCTCAACTTCCCAGAGTGCTAGGTTATAGGAATATACCACCATGCCTGGCTCCCAAGGGGTCCCTTCTATGGTAGATTTTCTAAAGATTGAAAAGTAAGGATATGTGAGAGTTTCTCTTTCATTATGTTAAGGAACATCAAGGGCACTGGCCCATCTGCACCAGGTCAAGGCATTTTTCATGGGAGCCTGCAGCAAATCTCATGCACTTGAATATGCTGAACGTGCCTCTATTTTATATTCTATATAGTTTCTGGTGCTATCTCAAAACAGATGATGAGGAAATAGGCAACCCTGCTAGTATGGAGAGGCAGCCCAGTACATGGCTCCTATGGGGAAAACTTTGTCTTTCAAAGTAAACTAGATAATAAAATTAAAATTAGAAGGCTTGTTGTGCCCACAAGGCTCTCATCTGTTTCAAGTATGGGCATAGCAACCAACTGACTTACATCCTGCTTTGCGCATGTCCCTAAAAACATAAATACTGAAATATCTGCTCTGTGGTCCCTGAAATCACGAGCTCCAACAGTTATTAGCATGAGCCATGGAAGATGAGCAGAACTTTGGGGGAAAGCACCCTGCATTCCTTAGACTAAATATAAACCAGGATTCCTTAGGAGTTTTTGGTGCCTAGCATATGACTGAAGAAATGTCGGTAGGACCCAACATAAAGATTTAATAACACTTTTAGGGCCTCGAATAATTTATACTAACTTCCTAAAGCATCTAATCCATCCAGGGAGAGCCCCCCGCCCCCACCCTACCACTTGCAGTACTGTCTGGCTCCTTATGACAGCATTGTGCTGATACCCTTATCATTAAAGCTACTTGTCTTGGCAATTATCACAACATAAGAGTTTATAATCTTCACACACAAAAAATAAACAGGTACTCTAAAGAGAACCAATTTATTTACGGAATGAAACCAGAAACATTATATGTGATAGTTCTGCTTTTAAATAAAATGTGGTTAATTTGATTACTATTTATTTTGGGTTTTGCCGGATTTCAATCAACTTTTATGGCAGGATTAAGGTTGTAAATTGAGTGTTTTTGTTTTTTGTTTTAAATAAAGGGACCACTTTTCCAAACTTTACTATGGTTAACTAACGGGGGTGGGGGCTAATGTTGTACCTTCTGGATCTATGGTTATCCTCAGATGTATTTATCCACAATGCATACACACTTAGGTCTGAGGTAGAATAAGTAGGTGTGTGTATTGTAGGCTCTCATTAATTCATAACAGCTTAAATTGTGATTTTTATTTGGCATCCTACTGTGGAACCCAGTAGAGAATGCCGGGCTGCTCAGCTAAACATTTTCAAATCCGTGACTCTCCATCTGGTTATTCAATCAGAATAAAATCCCTGCAAAGAAAATCCTCTTCCTAAAATACACCCCATTTTGTTGGCTAAAAATCATTCTTGAGAAACATGAACAGTTTGCCTAGTTGTTGAAGGAGTTTATTTGTAGGAAAAACTAACACTATAAATATCAACAGCACTTAAAGAGAGCTGAAGAAAGAATTCCCTCATTCTGCATAATGGTAGGCTTGTTAGAAATAACTATACATAGAGAATGAAAAATGTTGCATTTATTAATTTGGAGTGGTTTTTACTCCAAGTCACCATAAAACAATCACAGATGATTCCATTTATATAGAAGGAATAGCTATTAATATCATCATATTTTACAGAAAATTTGAATTACTAGGAATTTGGTCATTCATGCCATGTAAGGACTCCCTAAGAAATAAGTTGGAAATAATCTGTCCTTAATAAGAAAACATATCTGAAAGCTTCCAGAAAAACACAAAACTACCTTGCATGAGGCCTAGGGCACAGTGCTCTGTAAAAACTGTTTATTGAATAAATATTTGAATATCCCACTCACAGGGCATCGGCCCTTTGTTCCTAATAAATGATAGAAACCTAGGTTCCCACCTTAAGTAATGTCTATTGGAGCCTTTTCCAAAGATCCTCTAGCAAGATTAATTATGTTTTTAATGTGGTTTTCATTGCTGTAGTTCGTAGGCTATCCCTGATTTAGAAAAGAATGGGAAAATTAAACATTACAATTATTTGTTTCCTCTTAAAAGGTAAGTCTGTTTCCAATTAGCGAATATTAGATAAAAACGATTTTTGTGTGTGGTTATGGGAAATTGATAGAAATCACATGAGCTAGAAGTAGCAGGGTTGGCTATCATGTTAAATAGAATAAACACCATGTAAATAGTCCCACGAGTTGCAAACATCCTGCATTTTAAAATAAAAAAAGGTCTTATAATTTTGTTCACCATTATGATACAGCAGGATATTTAAAGGGAAAAGGTAACTATCACACTGATTAACTTAAAATAAAAAGTGGCAAGAGTGACAACCTAATTTGTCTTAAGAATGGCCCCAACAATTCTTTCCTTCCCTGTTCATGCAAACATTCATTCCTCTTTTGAAAACTGCTTCTTTCATCTTATATCTGGGCTGATGACTGGTGTGATCAGTAGATTATGTAACCACCTGACTTTCAAGATTAGGTTATTGAAGGCCTGTAGCCTCCACCTGTCTCTTGGAGCACTGACTTCTGGGGGAAGGCTGGCATCATGCAAGAAGTCCAGCCGCTCTGAGAAACGCAAGATCATCTTGTAAAGTGGCCAGCCCAGAGGAGAAATATCTAACCTGCACTGCAGCCTGGCATCAGGCTCGCAAGTTAACAGTGTGGGAATGGCAGCCCACTCCATCTAGTGTGCTGCCTATGCAACTCCAAGTGAGGGCCACCTTGCTAAGTGTAGGAATCCCAGAACAAGGACACCCTGATAAATTGTTTTAAACTAGTAACTTCTAGCATACTGAAGAACACCACATGGGACAGGTTTACAGAATAATACTTACCATTTTTCTATATACTGGGAGTCACATTAAACTTTCCCCATTACTTCATCCAACTAACAACCAAGCTCTCTATAGTCTACCTTTTTAAATGTCTTGATTCATTTCACCTCCCCTCATTCACAGGGGCTCACTTCCTTCTATCAATTTTTAACTTCTTGATTAAACTACATTAGTATTCCTTCCTTTAGAGCATCTAATTCCCTGCCTCAAACCCTGCTTTACTATCTCCAGTCCAACTTCAAATTGATCCTGTACACTACTATCATAATAACCTGCTCACAGCAGGTTCAAGTTTTTCACTTAGTTTCATAAAATCCTCCAAGCACTCTTGGAAACTCTCATAGTATAAATGCCACAGCCCAAAACTCGAGGGCTTTCACTGGCTGGGATCCACCACCTCTCAGATCTTCTCCCACCACACTCCTCACTTGTCTGCCTAACCTCACCAAACTGCTTTCAGTTGCCTTAAGGGGTTATGTATCTCCACGTGCTTGTGCTCACACTCTTGGTTCTATTTACAACACCCACCCCTCTGCTTCTTCATCTTATTAATGCTCATTCTTCAACAGGCAGCTAAAAGTGACATCTTCTATGAAGGCCTTCCTGAACTGGTACATCTAATTTTGACCCCTCTCCTCTGGGTTTCCATGGGCTCGTGTGTGTTTCTGCTTATGAGTTCATTGTACTTAGGGTACAGTTGTTCCTCCTTCTATCTGCAGTAAAAGAGGCTTGGATCTGGCCTGAAACATTTGACCCTCAATAAATACTCCTGAAGGAATAACTGAAAGCATTTTGGGAATGCAAATCATAAATATCACTCCTAACAATGAGTAGCAAATTGTTTCTATAAGGGAGGCCATAAAATTAGAGGTACATGAGAAGATTCTCAGCTGTGCTCATCCTGATATGAGCCTTGGCAAGAATGAGGCTGGCTTGCCAGGTAGATTTAAGAACAGAAATGTCTTACCAGAGGCCTTGGCAATAGGTGAGAGGTCAAAGCGAAGGAGATGGAATTCAGGCACAAGGTCACTGTGGCTGATGCTCAGGAGTACAAAGAGAGAAGCAGAACACAAGGCCAGCATACAGGCAAAGGTCAGACAGAGGGCTTTACACATTCTGAGGACATTTTATTTTACTATGTAGGTAATAGGGAGCCATTAAAAGATTTTAAGCAGAGGAGAGTTACACATTAGAAAGCTTAGGTGTGAAAAAGTGATGAAAGAAGTGATAGAAGGAATGCAGAGGATGCTTATAAGTCTGCCATAGTAATCTCAGTAAATTCAAAGGACATGGAGTGAGAATGGACAGGATTTATTTATTTATTATTTTTTATGTATTGGTACAAGATCTCACTACACAGCTTGGACTTGTAGCGATCCTTCTGTTTTCAGCTTCACCAGCACTGGGATTGTAGGCATGTGTCACCATGCCTAATCTCCGGGCCTGCTCAGCAAACCTGGGGACAGGCCCAGCTCCGCATGTGGTGCAGGGGTTCAAACTCCAGTCCCTGCACTTGCCTAAGTAGGCGCTTAGTCCACTGAGCTATCTTGCCAGCCGTGGACAGTATTTAGTGATTGATATAGAGGAGTGTCTCTCAGATTAGGCAGTTTCTCATATTTGGCAGTCAGAATTTATGTGATTGTGATGTCAAATTAAAATACAGTCAAATTAATGTCAAGGAATTCTGAGAATTTTATACTTACTTTGAGCTATGGACATTTTGAAAACTACAAGGGCAAGATGTTTTAAAAGAGATGGTTCTGTACTCACTTTGGCAGTAATATACTAAAAGAGATGAATCTGAACCTGGTGCCTGCTATGTAATACCATCCTTTTGGATTATGCTACAGATTTACCATACAATATCAAAGAATCATTTAAACTTTCTGTACCTCCATCTTGTGAAGTATTGTGTATAAGTAAGAAAAACTATATGCCTCCCAGATGATTTAATAAGGAAATTCAGAAGTAAGTTTGTCTATGTAGTAATTTCTGTTTCCTAAAGCAAGATGAAATACAATCTTCATTTCCTCTTCTAGTTAAGGGGGGGAGGAAAGAAGGCTTAAATGATTTCAAATGGTCCTTTGAGCTCCAAAGATCAATGGCTTCATAAGTTAGTGTTGGTTGGAGCTACAAGTACATCCTACTCAGGTCAGTGGCTGATCCTCAACAAGAACCAAGGAATTTATTATAAAGGTAGGTTGTCTATTCAAGCACTTCCTGCTGAGTGAAGTAGTACTTCCTTTTATTTGTCATAATGGTCTTCTGTTCTCTATCATGATTTTCTTAATAAGGTGTTTGATTTGTTTAACAAATATTTATTGAGTGCCTACTATGTGTTGGGTACTACATGTGATTTTGGTGAAATAGAATTAAGAGACACGTTCCCTCTTGTTGCATTTTTAAACTATAATCCATATCCATGCTAAAATACATCATCTTATAAAGTATTATTTATCATGTACATGATCCTGCTCTAGGAACCATGCCAGGCTACTCCATTAAACTTGATGGACCTGAGAATAGTAAAACTATACACTGTATAATGTATTTATAGCACATAGCAAGGCAACAAGGTCCCCCGAGAAGTCCAGGCAGGAAAACTGAAAAATCATATGAGTGCACTCAGAGCTCATAGAACATTTGCAAATGCCTTGACTATTTGTGACTCCATGTCTTTAACTATAAAGAGGAGATAATAAGGGTTACCTCTAATATTCCTTACAGGATATTATAAGGATTAAACCAGTAAAAGCACATTAATTACTTTGAGCTTTTGCAAAATAGTACTAAGTAAATATTAGGTATTGTTGTTTGGTAGCATTACATAAAATCACATTAAAGCCAAAAGCCTACTTAGTTGTTCTAATGATAGTTTAAATCTTGGAATGAAAGCAGAGAAGTCAAATAACTAAAATCAGGAGACACCCTTAATCAGGATGAGTTAGAAACAAATTTAAACTGGAATTAGTCGCAATACTAAAAGATGACTTCTCATAGGGGATAGAACTTACAAGATGTCTACTATATGGTAATGAAGTGGCACTCAGAGCAAGGGAAAAGGCCAGCACAGGCCCTACTGGAGTAGACTGGTGCTGATTTTAAAATCAATTTTTTAATCTGCCTTTCAGTTATCAAAAAGAAACTCCTTCCTGGTGAGGATAATGCCTTCCCTAAAGCGTATGCTACCAGACCACATACTCCCGGCCACAGCACCAGAAAAGGGTCATTTCTACCATCAGAACATTTTATATGAGGCAACTTCCATAGTGGAGCCATTGGATAATCTTGACAGGTCAATTATGATGAAATGTTACTTGTCTTCGATCAAAAAACTTAGGCCATATTCAAAATGTTCTATTATAAAAGATCTAGGCCTTCAAAGGACAAAATTTCTTGCAAAGATATGCAAAGCTAAAGCTGACACTAAACACTAAAGAGAAGAGTTAAACCAATAAAATCTCCATCAGGCTCAATAAAACTACATGTAAACTGAGCAAGAAAAATCGGGAAAGTTCGATACCCTGGGCAAGCCTCTGGATGGAGAGCTTCCTGATTAGAGAACTGGGTTCTCACTGAGATCACAATAGTCCATTTTTCTTTCTAGTTCTGAGCTGTAGACAAGAGGATAAAAGAGAGTATAGTGGAGTTTCCTTTCTCATAATTCACTCAGATCCCAAAAAGGGAATGAATAATAGAGATAGATAGCAGGATTTCTGGTGCCCAAGAACCCAACACCATAAGGTTCTTTGGGGTCAAGCAAGATTGAAAGTTGAATAAGAATCTTCTGGAAGGGCTTCTAACTATAAACTTGCAAATTCATTAGACTGGATTAGCAAAAGCATTAGTTACAAAATATTAAGCTTTTTTAAGATCCAAAATAGTTTTCATAATCTTTAATATTAAATGCAAATTGTTAAAAAAAGATATTTACATATCTGGATATCAAGTAGATATTACTAGTTATCTTTACTACTAAAAATTTAGTAAATATAAAATAAAAATTTAGTCTTAAATATTACTACTAAAATTATTATTAATCTTTTAAGACTCAAGTAGAAGATGATATTTGATTTTCAAGCAAAGAAGATCCATTTTACTATGGATTATAATCCAGGAGTCCTCATGTACTTTTTGGGAAAAGTGAATAGATCTCTCTAGAAAGGTAAACCTCTAATTAACGTACTAAAGCAAAACTAAATCCACAAATTCTAGTTTCACAACTTTCTCAGCAATCCATTCCAAGGTTTTAAATTACATCTAATCAAGTTCTTCCTTACACCTAATATGTATCTATTTTATTTTGGGAGATTAAAAAATTAAAAGTATGCTATCCCTTGAGAATTAACTCTTCACTTTTATTAAAGCTATAAATCACCAGCCACCAACCACTGACTGAAATTAATACCCTAGCTCCTATGCCATTTCCACTTAACTTCTAATTCTCCTATACTTATAGGGTGAAAAGAAGGTGGTAGAACTCTGCTCTTAGTTTATAAAACATAGTTGTTAAAATTGTCACTGTTACTCCCTAATTAGAATTTACATACATATTCCCACACACACAGTGAAGGGGGTTAAGATTTTTGAAATTTTTTATATGGAATGTATCTTTTACTTCTAAATTTTATTCAATAAAGATGAATATAAGGCATCTATGCTTTCTAGGAATTATTTTCATCTTAATTGTCTTGTCTTTTCATTTTCATAAGTTTCATTCCACAATAACTTTCTGTTATTAACCCTATCACAGAAAGGGAGCTTGGGAAGAGAGGAGGGAGAAGAGAGGGAGGTAAGAAGGAANAAGAGAAGGAGAAAGAGGAAGGGTAGGAGGGAGGGAGAGGGGGAGGGAGGGAAAGAAGGCCAAGAAAGTGGCAAGAAAAATGTTTTCAACAGCTAACACTTTGTACAGCCATCACCTTACAATTTCTCATCTTTCTCCTGAGAGATATCACTAGCGATGGGAACTCTCAATAATCCTATTAGCATATTTAAAATGGAGAAGGTAATTCTAGAGATCTCAGAAGTCTTTTCATGAGGTCTAATTTTCATATTTTGCCACTGATACCTCTAAATTGTGTTTCAGATTCTAGTACCCTTGACTTTTATAGATTTTCTAATTGTCTTCAAGATATTTAGAACGTTGTCAGTTTAAGCCCCTTAATTCCAGACGTATCTCCTAACAGGACAATTTTGAATCATGGTTTAATTTTTTCATCACTCACTTCTTTCCATTTCAACTTATCTTGGGGGGAAGTAAGTTATGTCCAGGTATGGTAGTGTCCCAATGCTTGGCTGTGAAATCTGTCTGTCTTTTTTTGGGGGGGAGGGTGAGGTGGGCAGGGGAAATTATATACACTATGTGAAAGGTGAGCCTACACAATATAATTGTTTTTTGTTAGTTTAGCACCAAAGAATAATCTTTAAAGAAGCAAACAGATTTCACATGAAAACCACCTAACATTCACATCCATCATCATTATTTTTAGTGGAACAGATCCACATTCTCTTATTACTGTCATTGATAAGCAGTTTAACTACAAGTTTACCTGGCTGCAATCTCCTTGAATAGCTGAGACCACAGTCTATTTGAAACAGAATAAAACACTTTTGTTAACCTAGCAGAAACACTTGGGGACAAGGTGAACCCCTTGTAAGCACAATTATGATGGATGTCTTTATATCTAAGATTCTACTCTCCAAATGTATGTATGCTTAAAGATTTTTCTCATTTTCTCCACTTTTAATTATAGTACCTGTAAAATACATTATAAAGCTTCCTTTATCAAATATATCTGGCTTCTCTAACTTAAAGGGTCACCTTATGGACTCGTAAATTGAAAGAGTAAATGGTACGTGTTTTGAATGTCAAGGAAGAAGCAGCTTGTTTCTAATGGATGGAATAGTTACTCTAGGCTACGTTATTGCCCATTTCCTTCAGCTACTGGTACTAGGCTTTTATCTCTCAGCACTATCAGCTTTACAAACCTCAGGCCAACAATCACAGAAGCAAGGAGGCCCACCAGAGGAAATCAATCCTAGTGAGCTAAAGAAACTCACATCTGCATTTCTCCCAAGCTGAATCACAAACAGTCCACACCCATCATGATCCTTCCTCAAATAATTTCTTCATTTACCTGTGTGGCACTTCCTGAAGGTAAGGAATGGGCTTGACTGGATGAGCTATTATCTCATTAGGAGTTGTGAGGGATCCAAACAGAGTGGAATGCTTTTCATAAGCCACCATCCCCCACCTCTCAGTCCCCTCTCCTTTCCTCTGCTCTGGCCACTGTTTGTAGTGTTTGCCTTTTCTCAGTTTCTGTGTTGCCCAAGACAGATAGATAAGCCCTTTAAATGGCTGCCACCCCTTTGCATTAGCTTTCAAAGCCACTAATAACTTTTCCATGTCTGGCAACTGATGTGTGATAGAAATGTTGACAATGTAAAGCAAGAACTAAATCACAGACCAGAACCTCTTCCAATAAATGAAATCAGCCAGCAGTTCTCTGGGAACCACGCTCTTGGAATTTCATCCATTGTTTTGTTCAAAATATGTGCGATTTGCAAAGTAAGATCTATTTTCGTTGTTCGTTACTCAGAAGCCCAAGAACAGGACCGTGGGTATAGATACTGGGTTCTTTAGTTACAATATGATATTTTTAAATGATCTTTAATTTTTCTGCTTTCTTCTTGTAGATTTATCCAGAAGAAAGTTACATAATTTCTAAATATGATATCCTAGAAGAATTACAAAATTTGATTTTCACTGAGAAGCACACTAAATCCTTCCATGGGGAAGATCAAAACATAAACCGTTCCCTCCCTGCTGCCACAGACACTCAGGTCTCTGGAGACTTATCAATAATAGTGTACCTGGAGGTACCAGGACACAGCCAGGATTCTTGGTATGGCATGACAAGGACAGGTAGATACCACATTTCAGCTCAGGAGACCAAAGGGAAGAATAAGGCTGGAGGGTTTGCCAAGCACTCACTTCACTTCAGTGTGCTAAGTTTTCTTTGGTGAATCAAAAGCCTGTGGCTGAACAAAACCTACAGCTTCACAGACACAAAGGCTGTGTCCAGCCGAGTCACTGCGGCACTGAAGGCACATGGTTCCAAAGCATTCCAAGTTGGCTCAGGCTCCTACGAAGAACACTGACAACGAGCAGCTCCTAGCGGCGCTGTTCTTGCTTGGGTTGGTGAGTGAATGGATGTTCCGTAGAGAGGCCTCTTGCATCCACAGGACATCAGACTGGACTAGGAATCCCTACCTAGTTGTAGCAAAGGGAAAATGAAAATGCCTATGTTTGACTACACACACACAAAAAAAACAAGGACTGGAACAGATTTTGGGGGACCACAGAGTAGAGAATGGCACTGATTTCCACTGTTGACTCTCAACAAGTGAATGATGCGCCCATTTCAACAAGCAGCACTCCCTCACCTGATTTTCTAAACCTACTGTTTGCCTGGCCTTGCTGAAGACAAAGAAAATAAAACCACAGAAAGGTGGGAAACAAAGTGAATCATATCAACATAATTTTGGATTGTGAGGGAAATAAATAATAACGGTAGTACAGAATAACAGGGCAGAGTGGGGACCCATTCTTGCAGATAGAATAACTCATACACAAATAGAGAAAGAATTTTAGCCAGGCAGAAAGCCAGAAGAGCAACTGAAGCAGAGGGCATGGGAAATGCAAAGGCCATGAGGCAAGAAATGGAAGATGCTGGAAAATTCATGGCACAGAGGAAACGTTTAGTTTTTCTTGTATATGTTTTTTTTTTTCTGCAACCAGGGATTGAACTCAGGCCCTTGCGCTTGCCAGGGAAGCGCTTATTCCACTGAGCCATCTTCCTGGCCCCTTGTATATGTGTTTTTAGTGATTCTCTAATAGATAGGTATAAAGTAACAAAATGTATAATTCATAAGCATAGGTAAACTAAGTGTGTTTGCCTTTCAAATCTATTATTTCATATATTTTAAGGAGAGAGGAGCATATTATAACTTTTGCTTTACTGGGGACCTAATATTTGACATTTTTCCCCCTTTGGGTGCTGAGAAAAATGTGTCAATGTTGTCTGAGAGGCCTTCACTTTTAAACTTGATTTAGGTTATTTTCTCAAGTGTATCCCTCCAAGCACACTCCTGAGCCATATACAGAGAGGCACTGTTGAATCCTGTGTCATTCCCTCTTAGAGAAGTCTCTGCATGGCAACACCTTGATTTTGATTTGAGCAGACCCATGTATGGGAACAAATCAGTCCCCTTGGAAACAGAGCAGTCTGCCCACGATTTAACCAAGGTTGCACAGGAAGCTATGCGAGGACTCTGACTCAGAAGTTTACTTGCTGCAGCCTGACAGAGGGAAGCCCGCAGAAATCCCACCGATTTGTTGGAACCAGGTACTACCTAGACTCTTGGTGCTGGGCAGCACTAGTAGAACAGCAGCCCTGGGAGCCTGAGCTATTTGCTCTAAAAATCTGCACCCGTTGAGCTTAGTGTGTGTGCAAAACCAAACAGACATTTTTCTACTTTATTGATTTCAATTTTCAACCCATAATAACAAATGATGGCCAATCCATTGAATCATGATATAAAAAAATCAAATTTGATCATTCAGATCACATTTGGTTACTTTATTCATTTAATCACCAAACAGGGTCAGCCACAATGAATTTTGGCTCATCTTAAAAACTTCAAAACATAAATCTGATGAAAAACAGTCTATTTAAGGTACATATATAAATACACATGGTGAATAAAACAAATTTATCACAAAGCCACTTCAGAAATCTATTTTTCTGAAAAGTGTTTTTCAGAAAACTGAAATTTTGTGAATGAAATTGTATTTTAGTTACATAAAACAAATATTAGCTCAATTATTATTCTGATTATAATTGAAATGAGTCCCCTCAAACACATCTCTGGTGTCAAGTTGGACTTTCAGACCACAGCTTTGCTTAAAAGTGAGGGTTCGTTACAAATTATGTTTCCCAGTAAACTTAAATTTGTAGCCAAATTCATTTATGAAAACAACACAAGAAAGTTGTGTCTCTATGCTTTTTAAAAAGTAAGGGCATAGAAGTCTATTTTTCTCTAAATACTTTAAAAATGTAAACATGAGTTCTCAGTCATGCATGCTTTTCTTTGTGAGGTGTTGGGCTGCAATGGGGTAGAATCTATTCACAGGAACTACTATTTCAGAGAGTAAGTTTGCTAAATGACTCTGCCCGTATGGCCTTTATTTTACTCCTGGCTTTATCGTTGTCCATTTCAGTCTTCCTGACATAACACCTCCGCGTTACCTGCAGCTTTGTCAAATCTCCCAGAATGCAATCCTTCTCATTTCTCACACATTCACGACAATCTGCCTCTTCTCCTATATGAAGAACCTTTTATTGTTTTTTATACTAGAAAGACCAGTGATTTATTTGGGGAGAAAATTATTCAATGTTTGTACATATCTAAGTAAATTGTATGTACAGTTTCATATAAGTTTATTATGCTCATAGAAAGGAAACACATACAGATGATGTATGAAACTTTAAAAAATTGGCACCCTTAGCAACACTTAGTGTGAACATTTTAACATGAATAAACACAAAACGATGAACAGTTTTAGTCACTGAAAATGTGAACAGAAAACATTAGGAAACTGATTTCAAACTATTTTTTGTATATCTGATTTACATTCAGCACTCTCCTCCCTCTCACTTTCCAAGATATCTCTGTCCTCCTCAGCTGTCTGTATAATGTGTACTTGGAAAATCACCCCAGCTATGTACAGCCTCCCTTCCCACAGTTCGACAGAAAAGGATGCTAACCAGAAATTTTTAAATGGCTCTTCCAAAATATGTACCGCAAATGGTTGATTATTATACTTAAATTTAGTCAATTTATTAAACTACAACCAGTAATTCCTTTAAATCAATACTTTCATATAGTTGTTCTCCACATAACTTAGTTCAGAGTTGTAAAGGAACAAAAATGTGTTTGAATCCAATGATTTTTTTTTGATTGTTCTCTTCCAAATTAAAAGGAATGAAATTACAAGTTCTTAGTAAAATTTTCTTTAAGGATTAAAAAGAGAAATTTGCTATTCTGAGTGTAGGTTGGGCTTTTTTTTTTCTAAATGGTTGAGTTATAAACCAAAGCTCCTAAAAATAGGAGTTTATGGTGGAAATGACAGCGTTTTAACTCAAAAGGCATGAGTGGTGTCCTTTTACAGACGCCCAAATCAAACACAGAAAAACGAGATGCGTTGCCAGGACGTTCCGTGTGCTTTCCTTTAATTGCCATATATAATTAATAGCCTGGACTTTTTTTTAAGAAAATAAATTGCAAAGTTGCAAGCAAGTCGATTACACAATATCTTACCATGCAACATATCAAAAACAACAAATTTAATCATTCTGTGGTCTGGGTTGAATTCAACACTAAAATCTTTTTATTGAACTCCATAACAACAAAGAATTTCAAACTTACAGATGACCATCTTTGAAGTTGGAGAGAGCCCTGACCATACTATGATTGTCTGATACTGAAAAAGGACAAAGTACAGAAGACAGTATTCCAAGCAGGATTTGGGCTGGTCTGCGAAACTCGAGAAAAGTACTGTGAAGGAATTACAGATACAGAATGACCGAAGAGGTCATTTGATCTTGCTTCTGAGACTGAACGTAAAAACCTCTGTTTCAGATTAAACAGCACTTCATAGCTTTCCTTTTTCTCTTTTTCTTAAACACAAAAAAATACTTTTACAAATTAACAGAAACAAATGAGATTGGAAGTAATAGAATTATGTAGTATGCGATTTTTATACAGAGGTTCCGAAAGTTCCTGTGATTGCAACAATTTAAACGTACTCAAAATACTGGCACTAAGTGGCAACCATCCAAACTGAGCACACACACAAGTCTTTTCTGTAGGAAATATGTGTGTGACCGGTGAGAATGGCAGTTCACCTTCTAACGGACTTTATAATGAAGAAAAAAATTGTCTCGTGATTTTAGAAATCAAGCTTCCCACTGCTCAAACAATATACTTTTAGGGAGCAACATTTTATGACTTTCAGCACTTTCAAATATATAGCACACAATTGCATAGACAATATTTTAACTATATATTTGACATTAAAAATAGGAACGACAGAAGCAGCAGGACTGACTGTAGTTTTAGTTTATACTATTAAGATAACTATACGAAATAAATTAAGATTACATACATGTATTTTAAGAAGAATCTTGAATCATATTGGTCCCATCATTGATGTAAATTTTTTTTACTAAATTCATCTGAATTTTGATGACATTGTATATATTCACCATTCGGCATGGAATATTTCTGTTATGGTTTCCTATATAGTTTAGGATACACAAACTTAAATAAAATTATACTTCTATCAAATCATTTTACACCCCACTCTTCAGTAACAATTGAAGTTTTAACTGCCAATCATTGAAATTTTGTTTTTATTTTAAGAAATAAGTTGAAAATAAGGCAAGCTTTAATAGTAGGTACAGAATAAGTACTTTAATGCATCATTATAGAAGTTGTTGTCAAACAAATTTAAAATACATTATTTCCTGAAGCAAAACAAACATACATAAAACACAACACTAGAAGAGTCTACCAATTTAAAAATTACCTCTTAAGAAGTTAATCAACAAAACTGGAAAAAGTTTGTTCTTAACTACTTTGGAGAACTTCCACTTCACATTTAAATTTATTTATATTATCTAGGAGCTTAGTTTTCAATTATTTTCCCTACCATTCATTCTTCTACAGAATTCTGTTACACCCTTTCTAGGGCTAAGAAAAAAATCTTTCTATTTGTAACGATTTAAATTCGTTGTACAGTACCTGGAATTGTTTTGGAAACTGAAATCTCAGCGATTAGCAAGTCAGTATAATAATAATCCCTTTGGTTAGCACTCGTCAAAACTTCCAGAGCAAAATAAACAAAAATACACCACACGTACACAAGGTGCGGTAGTACAGAGTCCGCTATTAAGGAGACTGGGACACTAACTAAGGCTGGAGAATGGAGCAGAAAAGAGCGGTGCTGGCACCTAGTGGAAGAAGCGAGTAGCGCATGTGTCCGCTCTAGCTCTCAAAGGCGCGTTGGGAAAAGAACACATTTTAATTATTTTAATCTATGCTTTCTATCACACATATTTGAAAGAAAGGTAAATAACAAGGATATGGGATAATTCATCCTAAATATGCAGCCAAATGTTATGATTTTAATTTTCTGCAAGGACAGCAAGAAAATTTAGAGGTTGGAAGTGGTAGAGAAGAACAGGGCCAGCTGTGGGGGGAAAAAACCTATAACTTAGTAAATATAGGATTGGGCAACTCTTTTCCCTTGATGTGTTTTGCCAAACCTGATCACACCCGTCTATTCTCCATCAAGTGAAGGATTTTTATCAAATCACGTGACAGGCTGTATGTGAAGTTCTGCCTCATTGGTACATAGTCACCAAACACCATTTACAGCACTTCACACTAAATTTGTAGTCCTCGAATGAGAAAATATTATGTGCAAAGGTATAGCTGTTTTTTCCTTTATGACTTTTTATTTTCTTTTTGAGACAAGGTTTTGCTATGCAGTTCAGGCTGACTTTGAGCTCACCCTGCAGCCCAGGCAGGCCTTGAACTTGTAACGATCCTCCTGCCTCAGCCTCTGGAGTGCTGGATCACAGGTGTGCACCACCAGGCTTGGCTTTATGATATTTTCTAGTTGGAGGACAAATTTAGATTTGGAGCCCATCTTTTGGGACCAGGAAAAGTGCAGCTCTGATAGAAAGCCTTTCCTTGGAAAGGCAGTGAGCCTTGGAGCTGGCAGGAGCAGACTGAGAATTACTGCCACTCTCCAGGGAGTGCCATGGCTCAGGGAAGCCAGACACCAAGCCAGCACAGCCTCCTTAGCCATGAGAACACACGATTTCCTCTCATACATGTATGCTGGAGTTTAGCTCCCTAATATACATCTATACTTTATTTCTTGATGTTCCTGGAATGGTTAATAATTATTTTCTGATGGAGACACAGAAGGGTCAATATGTGAAGGTCAACTCAAGACTTCTTCTGGAAAATCAAGGATTATCTGCTGGTAATTTTTTTTTTTGCGGAACCAGGGATTGAACTCAGGCCCTTGTGCTTGCCAGGGAAGCGCTTA
>NDGN011442760.1:0-13478 GCA_002564285.1 Tympanoctomys barrerae
CTTCATTTTGAGTGTCGGGTATTTGTCCCAGCAACGAGAGAAGAGTAACTAAGACACCTAGATTGAGAATACCTGGAAGCTTGCTTCAGTTTCTTTCATCATATTTGTCTTCAATAAATGAAAACACCTCATATCCCCTTTTAATATTATGGGAAATTTTGGACAGTTTCAAAAGGTGGAAAAAAAAAGATCAGCTGGCTTTTCTATATATGTATCCCTTTTGCTTCTCTATGCTGAAATGCTGTCATTAGATGAGCATCTTGCCTCTCAAAAATAAAGATTTCAAATCCCCTTTTAATATCATGGGAAATTTTAGACAGCTTCAAGAGGAAAAACAAAGACTGGCTCATTTTCCATAGATGCATCCCTTTTGCTTCTGTGCTGAAATGCTGTCATTAAATGGGTTTCCAGCCTCTGCAGTATAAAATGCACTTCAGACATGGGGGCCCTTAAGATGCTCACTTGGAAGCAGAGGCAAAGGGGAAGGTTTTGAGCCAGACAGTAAATACATCAACTGCCAGTGCCTGGGATGGGAATAGAGAGCATGAATTTGATGTCCCAGGGTTCTGTATATATCTCTCAAATGTCTTTGGAATAAACTTGCTTGAAAGTTATTGGATATTTGCCAGAAATAATGAATTTAGTAAAATAATGAACATATAGTAGAAGCCATCTGATAGATACTCAATGAATGCTTATTGATGTCCATGAATTATAGACAGTGTACTGTTTTGGGCCATTGGACACTTAAGGAACTCATAGTTTGCCAAAGGAAATAACATGTACAAATGGTTTTGTAACCAGTTCAAACACAAGAGGTGTCATAAGAGAGATAGAAAAGTACTACCATTGAGGAGAAATAAATAATAAATTATTAAACTTGGCATGATCAGACAAGGATTGACGTGGATAGTGTGGGAGCTGACTGAAGGCCTTGTTGAATCTGGGTAGGCGGAAGCACCAGCTCAAGGGAAATCAGTGACCTCGGTCACCAGAATGGGCAGGGACTGAGCGGGTTAGGAGAACTTGGTGTGGAATAAGAAACATAGTGGCCTTGGATGGCAGTTGCTACTTGGATTGATGAAAATTTCAACAGTATTCTTACAATAAAGTAAGAAAAAAAGGAATTAGTGTTGAGAACTTGAGCATTGGTTATTGAGTATAAAGAACTTAAGTAAGACCTCTTAGTAGCAATTAAGATTGGGAAATAGATTTTAATGAGAGGGCCCAGGAAGTAAGGTACAAAGAATTTCATGAGAAAACACATTTTTGTTGGCTTATTCAAAGATATGCTTCTGCAACAGATTTCTGTAGGTGCATGTATCATTAGAAAGAAAGCATGGCTTTGCAATATAAGGAGGAATGAATCTAAATTTCAGTTCTGTACCTTTGGATCCGTAATACCCAGGGACATGAAGGTATGTTTTTGCTTCAGTGGTTCCTAGAGATGATCTTGAGTGTGCAACAGCCTCACACAGCCATGACTGATAATGTTGATTCTTCTCTTATATAACCTTGGAGGAATATAAGTAAAGAGCTTCTCTTATTCTGATCTTCTAGTCTGTTCAAGAAGTAAGATAGGTCATTATCTTTATATGAAGTAGTGCATGGAAGAGAACATTCTGCATGCATCTGCCACGGGCTGTATGCTTTTCAAGGGTGACCAACTGGTGAGTAATCCCAGTGTCATTGCTGTTGCTCATACCATTCTGGGTCACCAAGTTTGTTGTGCAGGAATGGCTGTAGAGATAGATTATCTAAAATGCTAATAAGGTGGAGGAGAAGGGGCAAATGGTTGGTTTCTCAGTTTTCTAGTCTGTGCAGTCACTCTTACAACAACAGTGAATCAATTTTCTCTACTGGTCCTGACCATATACACTAATCATGATATTCAGCTGGTAGCAGTAGTAGAGCTAGTGAGGATATTCATGAGGCCATGGTACAGTTTTATTGTATATCTTGGTCTTTGTCTAGTGTCATTTGGTGCTGTTGTTGAGCCAGGAAGTTCTACTTAAGTGATTTATCCCTGAAATATAATGAATTACATTGGTTTTAATGTCAAATTCTGAACATTTTTATATATACATTTATAATCTATATTATATCATTATTATATTAGAAAAAAATTAATTTACGAAGGGTTTCTTTAGTTGCCAATGAGGTTTTGATATTTTATTTAATCGAACTGATTATAAATGTATTCTAATTGGTTTGGAAATATTAGTGTGCACACTTCAGTTGCTTACTATCAAACTATTCCTTTCGAAATGCATTTGATATGAAGGTACTTTTTGACTTTTATTATTTATTTTCAGGGTCTGCGTTTTCCCAGAATGCAAGCCACAGATAAAGCAAAGGCAATGTTAATGTGTGGTCACAGGTCTGTTGTGGACTGTGGACTTCTGGCTAGGAAAGAAACCGTGTCTTACTTATTCTTGGCATTAGTCACATGGAAGGTCATGTAGAAGGTGGCCAATAAAAGTCTGTTTAACTGTAATTGCATTATTGTTGAAATGCATAGGGTTACAGATTAAATGAGGCAGTAGTAGACTTTAAAAGGGAATGTGCCTGTCAAAATTATTTTGGAAAAATACAAGGTAATTATTAAGGACCATAGGATCTTTCATGCAGTTGGGCCTCATCATTGCCCACTATCTTGTTTTTCTTAGAAGAGATAATTGAAATGGACTTTAAGTAACAAGGTCACATGTTGAGAGACGTAGTTACTTTTTATTCATCCTCATCTTTTCTGAGTGGTAAGTATTTTGTGTTGACATTTTAGCACTGACTTTTCAGAAAGGAAGCAAATGAAGACACATTGAGATACTCATCATGCCCTATGGCTTTATGAACCACCCTTGTGATGTATAAACAGTCGTTTAGTATGTCCAACTATGCAGAATTGGGAATAGAAGGGGTTTTTCTGTGCTATTCATGATCCTAGGGCCATAGGTGGAAGCCTAAAGAAATACAGACCAGATCTTCCTGAGGCCCACTCAGTCACATGCTTAGGGACTGATTTTAGCTGCTGTCTGGGACTTTCACTGAGATACTCTTTGCCTTGTGTGGTCTAGATTTGCTGGTAGCAGGGTGGTTGGACACTGAGAATGAGCACTCCAGAAGCAAGAGAGACGGGGACAGCTGTGCCCTTTGTTGTGACCTAGGCTTAGAGGATACTCTCTTTGCTTCTGCTGTACACTCTTGAGTTGTCACCAGCCATCCCAGCCATAAACACTGACAGCCCCTGTGGTGAGGAGTTCTGACAGCACATAGGACTGATGGAGTACTTGCACTATTTCCTTGGAAAACGTACTTTATTATACAATATAATCCCTGTGTCTTTTGTACTGGTTTTACAATTTGCAGTTATGGCTAATAGTATATTGCTTTTCCCAGATCCACTATATGCCAGTCACCTGTATTTAGTTTGTCAAGAAATAATATGAAAAAATATGTTAGATGCTTATATAGATGACAGAAGTTTAAATTTAAAAGTAAACATTAAGGGGTTGAAGAGATAACTCAGTAGTCTAATTACCTGCCTGGCAAGCTCAAGGACCCAGGTTTTATCCACAGTACCCATGCTGTGCCAGCCCTGGAACCCCGGGCTTGCTGTGCTGGTCACTGAAACTGGGTGTGGTGGTGCATGCCTGTAATCTCTGTGCTGGAGAGGCTGAGACAGGAGGATCACTATGAGTCCAAGCTATGAGACCCTGTGCCAAATAAATAAATAAAAGTAAAAATTAGTATATCATCGGTAGCTTTTTTCCATTGTGAAGTACAATTTTATTTTTCACCCCAAGTCTTGACTATTTTTGTTAAACAGATCCTAATTTAAAGTGAAAAGCTATTTTTCTTTTTGTAATATAACCTCTCTAAAATAATGAGTTTTTAAAGCATGAGTTTCATAGAAAATATCCAGGTATACTTCATAGTTTTCCTTTTTTTTTTTTCCTTTTGCCGGACCATCTGAGGATAATTTTTCAGGATGAGGCCCTGTTACCCTCAAACACATTATAGTAGTGAATTTTGTCCCCACAAAGACATTTTGTATATGTAATCTCAATTCAAAGCCTCAAAGTAAGGAAATGAGCGTTGTCTTCCAGTGCACTGAAATTTTTCAGTGCCTCTGATATGTCCTTTATAAGGAAGAATCCAGTTCAAGATCACTTTTAGGTGCTGTATGTCCTTTAGCTTTTTCTTCTGGAAGATTTTCTCAGCCTTTCCTGGACTTTGAGGATTTTGACACTATTGAAGAGTATAGACCTGTTACTTTATAGGCTGGCCCTTGATTTGGGTACAGGTTCCATATCCTTGGCTAGAGTGTCTCAGAAGGACCCTTGTTCTGTGTCTCCTGTCTGGTAGGTGGTGAATGCCTTTGACTGGTCTCATTGTTAGTGGTGTCCGCCTAAGTGCTATGATACCAACTTCTTATGGCAGGTGACTTTACTTTGGTTGTCAGTCAGAATTTGAAGCTATGAAATACAAGTATTCCTGATCCATACTCATTATTTCTGTGGTGGGACATGTTGTTGAAGGCAGTGTTAGTTGTTTCTCTTTCTTTTTTTTATAGAAAGGAGAAAGACATAGAGACTGGGGAATCTTTCATCATGGTGGATTATATAATGTATTAGCTAAACTTGAATTTAAAAATAAGACATTCAAAATGCTCAATAATCTCTTAAATTTTAAGAAAGAGATGATCTTATTTATCCAGTTAGATGAACAGAAAAATACAGCAGTGGACTTTCTATTTACCCTTGTAAGGGTTTAGATTATTCCTAGCTTTTAAATTTATTTAAAAATATAAGTATCGAATGCTTATTGTATGCATCTCACAGTCAGGAGAGGCAGAATTGTGAGCTGAACTCTGCAGCTGTTGAGCGCACTGAGAGCACCGGGGTCTGCAGGGCCCGCTGAGGATCTGGAAGGAGCTGTGGGGAGGGGTACCTGGCCCTGAGGAGAGGCAGTGTTTGGGGGCAGAACAGCAGAGGGCCGAACCTGATAGGGCTTAGTGTAGAGATTTAGATTCATATTCTTAAGAGTGTAAATTCTCTGAAGATAGGAAGTTTTGTTCATTTTGGTTTTTGTTTGTTAGGTCCCTTTAGTACCTGGAAAAAAGTGAGATACCGTCCATAGCAGAGGCTCAAGTGCTGAATTAATGGGCAGATTTGGAGATGCACCTAACTTTCTGGCTCACCATTTGACCAGTGAATGTGTTTTATTCCTCCAGCAGAATCTGACATTAGTTAGGTGATTATTAGCAGAAGGATACCATGGTGTTGCAGGGCTGCACGCTGCTTTCAGAGGTGCAGAGAAGACCTGTGCCTTCTCTTTGTGGGTCTCTATCTTTTCTCCTATATTTCTTATCCTTGGTTCAAATAATCAGGCTAAGATCTTGCCTAATCTTTCCTAACCTTTCGATTCCTGATATCATTTTATAGCATAAGAAAAGTATGAGTGTCATTTTTGGACACTTTTCTATTTCTAATGAGTTTCATCTCAGTTCTTTGAATATTTCTGTTCTTAGATTCCATGCATTCTTATTGTTACCTCAGCACTCTGTCCTGCTCAAAGCCTCGGGATGTCTGCATGTGTGTAGTTACTTGAAGCTTTTAAGAGCTTTGAAAATTCAGCTCTCTCCCAAGTCAAATCAGGGTTTAAAATTTTGCTTATATCTTCTAATTGTGACTGTACTAGCAAAAATTAAAAACCTATGAGAAAGAAATGATACTGTAGAGTCAGTTCAAATGAGTATGTCCTTCTAGGTGCTTCTGAAGTCACTACTGGGCATAGTATTACTGAAGACATCTTCTGAGATCTCTTTAAAATAGACCCATCACCTTGACATTGATCTTTTGGTTGCTTCTTTGGCTTGATTATAGCTTAAGTTGCTTTGGATAATCTAATGAATCCTTTGAATTTTCTAGAAAGCAGATATTGCATATTTATGTTGTGACCAGCTTTAGTCTGAAACATCTAAACTATGATGAACGTGTCCAGAGATTTATTGTCAGCAGCTGTAAAGTGGGGGAGCTAGGCCTCAGGAAGAGTAGATATCTTCATTAAGAGGACACAGCAAGTTGTGGAATTGAGGTTTGAAGAAAATCTCTTGCCGAACCCATCAGTAAAAATCAGTTGCTGAAACATACTCATTTTCAGTGGCAATTTTAAGACTTTCAGCCATCTTTTTTGGATGATTGTTTCATAGATCTTCATTATCTTTTTGGATAAAAGTCCGAGATCAAGTTTGATATTTCAAGGTGTTTTGCATCTAAGTGTTTATTATTTTACCTAATGGACTTTGCAGAATAAATATTTCACTTCTTTACAGCCCAGCTGATCTAAGCGGAGCATTTCTTTGTGTCACACATTTCTTAATATTTCACACGTTGCAGTGGCAGAACAAGCCTTTTGATGTCAGGAACAAGAGAATCAGCCCTCCTTCCCCCCAGTCCCATGTGTGAAGGATTCATACACAGTCTGGGCATTCTGCCTCTTGCAGTGGACAGGCTGGCAAAACAGGCAGTGTTGCAGGGTTCTCGTCTTCCCTGGTCTCTCCTCTCTGGCCCCCTTTCTGGAGACAGCAGCAGGGCTAGGTTTGAGTCTGAGATTCCTTCAGGACATACCTGGGAATGTGTCTCCAGGGCTCACACTTGCTTGGGAAGACTTTTTTTTTTTGTAGTTGGGTACAAGATCTCACTATGCAGCTCAGAGTTATAGTGATCTTCCTCTTTTAAGCCCAGCACTGGGATTACAGGTGTGCACCACCACACCTGGTCTCAGTGGCTGGCTCAGGGTGCTCAGGGGCAGGACAGGTGCAGCATGTGGTGCCAGGGATTGAATCTGAGTCCCTGTGCTTGCCTAAGTAGGCACTTAGGCTTGGGAAATCTTCAGTGCCCTCAGAACCAGACCTGGTGAGGGCAGAGGTGGACCTGCACCATGTAGCTTTTTATTAGTTGTTCTTTTATTGGTTCTGTAGCAGTTACTTTTTCAAAAAGCTATGTTTACATTTCTGGAATTGGGATATGCTTTACATTAGCCACAGTAAACAAGTTTCTGGGTTTTTTGTTTGTTTGCTTTTTAGCTAAGGAGCTGAGTATATAAAATAAGAATCAGTCAATGATGGTCTTCTCCAAAAGTCCAAGCATTTGTTTGTACTCTTTTAACTATTTTTCTCCAGCTTCCATATGTGGCCATCCATCAATCAGGTCAAAATCCCTAGAGTACTGAGAATTGCGTACTCTGAGCATATGCTTCCTGCAGGTAACTCTACTATGCTCCTTACTGCTGTCCACCTCAGTTCTCTCCCCACACAGGCAGCCCAGGGTCCCTTGAGATGCTTCCCACAGGGGAGTGGGTCAGGGTACTAGTGCCTCCTAGTGTCTGCCTCTTCCTGTGAGGTAATTGAGACATCTGATGTGTACTTGCTTTAGGAAGAGAAATCTGAACATGCTGAAAGACAAATCATTTTTAAAAATAATAAGTACATCTAAAATAATGTAACATCTGGTTATAACCAATATAAAACATCACTCATGTTCCTTCCATGTTAGCCTTTTCCACAAAGGACTGAAGACAATGACTCTCAAGAATGAAGTTATGTATACCAGTAATAAGCGTTTTTGATTTCTTGGTCAGTGTTTTCATCACTTGGCTTTCATTTGTCTTTTGGAAAGTGCAGATTTCATCAAATGGGGTTTCTGTTCTGCTAAGCTGGTAAACTCTGGGTCTGGGCTTGTTCTGTTGCAAGCCCGAGGTTACAGCTCAGTGCTTGTGCCACCCTCTAGTGGACAGACTGCATATTGCAGTCCCGAGGACTGAATACAGGCTTCTAGATGCACCTTCCAAATTTCTGACAGTGATGAAAAGATTATTCTGCACAGATGTGTGCAGATACCCATATACTAAATGTAAAGTGAATGATAGTTATGAGCTAAAGAAGAATCCTTAAAATTACATTAGGAATAAAAAGTATGGTAGACAAAAGTAATGAGAAATCTAAACTTCAAATATTAAATATAAACTAAGAGTAAATAAAACTCTTTGACATTGGAAAAAGAATGAATAGATCAGTAGCACTAAATAGAATTAAGAAATCAACCGAGAGGGTGTTATTTCAAATCACTGAGAAGAGGATGATATTTTCAGTGGTGCTCAGAAAACAGGCCACTGAATATATGGTTAAAAACAGATGAATCCCAGCCTTGTTCTTTTATTCCATATAAATTCCGGATTCATGAAAGGTTAAAATAGTAAAAAGATGATATGATCAAATTGCTAAGAGAAAATATGGGCCATTTAAAGATAAAGTGGGAAAGACTTGCTATGTGAGACGATATACCCAGACACCTTTTTAAAAAGACATTGTATCCTTCTATAGAAGAAACATTGCAAGTTGAAATAATCATAAAACAATGCTTAAAAGACAAATACACAAGTCAATTTTTACGTTAAAATAAACTATAGTGTTTTCCTACCTATTAGAGTACTTAGTAGAAATAATCTGAGGTTGAGATAAAGCAGCTTCCTATGTTACATGTGCCACTCTTACGTGAATTGTTTTCTTTATGTGAATTGTTTTTGCAGCTTATTTCTCACTCATTGCTTTTAGTGTTGATCCTTTGATGTATATGCAACAAATATTTCTGCCAGTCTATTCTTATGTTGCCTTTAAAATTTTTTCTTTAACTTTTTAGCCATTGTGTGATTTATGTTGACGGAGGCACAAAACTTCACAGTTTTCTTATATCTGTATCTGGGTCACTCCTCCCCTGGAGAGCATCCCAAGTTCCTCCGGCCCGCAGTTGGGCTCACTGCCTTCCTTGCTCCGTCCTGCTGCTCAGACTGCAGACTTTGTGCGGCAGCAGCTCTCGATGCTGGAGTGCATTTTAACACCTTGAGGAGCAAAGTCTGCCGAGCTTTTCGAAATATTTTAATCTTGTGCATTTTCTACAAGGAATTGTAACTCTTGCCAGGACTATAAGCTTTCCTTACATAGTAAAAAATGAAAATACATGATACTTAATTTCATAAATTTTAGCATCTTCATAACATTTTCTGTTCAAGCATGCATATATCTTTCCATTTATTTAAGTTTTTCCTGTTCTGTAGTAAAGCTTTTATGTTTTTCTCTACTTTTTTACATATTAGTAATAAGACTAAGTTCTTATTATGGCTAATGGATGGTAGAAAAAGCTGGAGAAGTAAGCCTTTGATTTTTGCTTTATGTCATACAGAGCAAAGAAAATTCCTGAACAATTGCTTGTTGCCTGAAGTTGGTTGAAAATTTAAGTCTTTCTGGAATAAAATTAAATAGTCTAGCTAAAGTTGAAATGTTTATCTATATTTCAGTGTAAACTTTTTGTAAATAACATTGACCTGGAAAGTTGCATTAAAGATTTGGATAACAGATGTTATATTATTTGAAGACAAACCAAGGGATAAAAATGCATATGTGTTTAAATCACTCTGTGATGCAGCAATTTTATTTGTTTTCAGTACATCTGGCTTGGGATTATATATAAAATTAAATTTTTAAATTGATTTTCCCATCTTACTTTGAATCTGCAAATGACAAGCACCATTAACTTTTTATTAGCACATGTGGTATGGTTGATAATTGTAGCAAAATATAAAATTAGTAGCTTTAAAGTTAATAGTCCCTCTGTTTCTTTTATATATCTGTAAGTGAATAGAATTTTCTGGAAAATAATAAATTTTATTGAGGTTGTCATCCTTGCCTACTAAGGATTAATGCCAAGGAGCCAGTTAATAAAATCTCATCAAGGGAAGGAAAACATAAGCCCATAAGCCTGGTGTTCCATTGCAATAATGGTGGACCTTCTTACTATCCAGTAACCCTGGCTGCCAGTCGGATTAGGCTGGGCATTGGTTTGGATGTGGAACCTGGTGATCCTGCCACGGCAGGGGCTCATTAACCCTGAATGAGAGGACCACAGTGCCAGCTGCCCCGATACACAGAGCTGGCTAGAGCTCCCTACAGGGCTGTCCTGGGACACAAGCACGACATCCTCAGGAGAGGTGTGTGTTCCTCCAGGGCTGGGGCTCCATTGGTTTGCAGAGGAAAACTGAGGCTTTTTGTTTCAACAGAGATTTGCTCAAAAGCATGACATCCATGAAAAACAAGCTTGTGCATATAGAATAAACAACCTTAAGAAAACTTCTATTTCTAGCACAAATCAGTCAGTCATGTCAGTCTACCTCTTTTGTTCTTAGCCTCAGATAGATCTGTTTGATTATGTCTCAAATTCAAGTTCTCTGTTCTTACCTCTGAATCTATTTGTTGTTTGGTAGCTTTTATTATTTCAGTTAGTATTGTCAGATAAAACATTTTGAACAAAAGTTGTTATATAGAGGACAGTACCACATGTTCTTCTTTGTAATTGTTAAAGAAAATTACTTGAAGACTTTTGGAAATTGTTTACTGGTACCAGCAGGGCTTCCTAAAACTCACAGAGCTGTTTGGCCTTACAGGACCTGCAGAGGTGGGTGAACAGTGCTAGCGAACATGGCTTTGTCCTGGTGTCCTTTGGAGCTGGGGTCAAGTACCTCTCAGAAGACATTGCTTACAAATTAGCAGGAGCTCTGGGGAGACTGCCTCAAAAAGTGATTTGGAGGTAGGTAAGATAATATGGATTGTCTCTTTGCTGTTGACTCTTACTATTCCCCTGCAAGCCCAAGTGGAGCCCAGAGTACTGATTTGCTGGCAAGGCCAGTGGTGACCCAGAGTTTTCATTTTGTTTCTTAGTGCACTGACATGGAAGAACTCGGGCAGGGATGTAGCTCAGTGGCACAGTGCCTGCCTGGTAAGCGTGCCTGAGTTTGATTCCTAGTAAAAAAACCAAACAAACAAACAAAAACCCACAAAACTCTCAGATGCGAGTCCTCTGGCTTGTAAAGAAGATGCAATTTGGCATGGTTTATTCTACATTGGCTATAGTTTATGTTTCCCTTGGAAATCTACTCTCATTTTCTCTTCTATTCTTATTTTGTATAATTTAGTTATAATTTTATATCTTTATATCAGCTTTGGAATGAGGTAGAGAATGATGAATTAATGAATGAGAAAGCAAAATGTTTCATGGATTTTTGGGCTGTTTGGGACATTAACACTGTCCCCTTTCCAAATGATTTTGATTTGTTTATACAAATGACGAGATCTTTACAAAATCAGTAAGTTATTAGTTTTTACTGGTTAAGACAGACCCCTGGATCTATTTTGGTTTCCTGTGAAGCCCTTGCTAACAGGTCTGTAAAGTGTGAACCCAAAGCTGAAAAATCAGACCTGAATATTTTATTTAGCATGTATTTGGTAACAGCCATCATTGTTAGAATATCATAGCAAACAGAATAAGTTCCACAAAGTTCTACCATAATTAGAAGAAAGTGTCTCTGGTTTTTCAGTTTTTATTTTTTAATACATACTTGTACCACACAGTGATTATATCACTCATGGGAATTAGGTGCATGTACATAACACGTCTTATTCTCTTCTGTTCTCTCCCCTCTACATCTCTTAGTTCCTTTTTCTTTTGCAAAAGATCTCCCTTTCCCCTATTACCTATCTTTTATTTTGCTCCTTCCTTACATTTTGGGCCTATCTCTGAAGTATTGTGGACATCCTGAATCAGATAGGTTTTCCCTATATTGACAGCTGCAAAGATAGCCGCTTCCTTCTTGCTGAGCTGTGAATGGATTCGTGTTCATGGCGTTCTCCTTCAGATTGAGTTCCACTGAGTCTCCTCTGATAGACTGCCCAGAAAGCATGCTTCCTGCCTGGACAGTTCTCTCTGCTGCTCACACTTGGCCATTCATTCCCATAGCTGTTGACTATTTTATAGTTTTATCTTTTGAAGACCAGTGCAGACAGATCTGCTCTAGAGCCTTTGAAGGAGAGGCCTGTACCTTCCTTCTAATGCTTTTACTTCCCTTCGGCTGTGGGGGTCAAGGCTTCAGGCAAGGGTGGCCCAGTATGGTTCCCTCAATGCCTCCTTTCTCAGCCTCTGGCTTGGTGGAGAATGGCTGCTAGCAATGATTCACTTGGGTGTTTTTTCCTCCTCATCTTTTGCGTAAATGAAAAGAAGTTAATAAGTCTTTACATAAACAAATGTTTAACTTGTCCTTCAATCGATGAAAGATTTTGGTTGCAAAGAAACTTTGTCACCTTTTTTGTTGATACTAAATCATGATTTTATTCCTAGTGTCAACAAATGATCATATGACATTTACCTTAAGCCTAAAAAGTTAACCAGAGAGCCCATACCAGGAGTAAGGTTTAATTTCTAAAAGACTCATGATCTGCTGTACATTTTAGGTTTTCTGGAACCAAACCAAAGAATCTAGGAAACAACACGAAACTCATAGAGTGGTTACCACAGAATGACCTACTTGGTAAGTTGTTGACATATGGGTACTAGCTTGTCTGTTAGGATTTACTTTTGTAAATATGATTTTGATACTTGAGAGGTTTGTAAAGTATATGTGTAATATATGATGGAGTTGTTATATATTATGCAATATTTCAACTCTTCTTGTTTGTCTTGAAACAAGGTCTCTCTATGTATTATAGGCTGGTCTTAGCTTACGATGTAGTCCAAAATAGCCTCAAACTCCTGATGATCCTCCTGCCTCAGCCTCCTGAGTGCTGAAATTATAGACATATGCTACCACACTTTGTTCAATTCTGAAGATTCAGGCCAGTGCTTTAAATCTTTATTTATTGGAAAACAATTTATAAAAATGTAGTCACTGAGATTTAAATTTTAGACCAGTTGCAAATTTTAACTCCCTGGACACATACTTAATAAGCTATATAAATTAGCAGTAAATAAAGCTATGTCTGATTAGGCTAGGGAGGTAAAAGTAATAAAATTAAAACAATGAAAATGCAGCCATTATAATGAGTTTCATTGTAGATGTGTTGGACATCTCAGAAAAATTAGAAATTATTTATATGATACCAAAGGGAGGCAGAAAGCCAGAGATGTAGTTTATTTTTAACTTCAGTGGTATCATCTGTCTGAATTTCCTTCCTAATTTATCATTTTACATTACAGATAATTATAATTGGTAACTGGCCTTATAATTTAAAATTTTTGATTATAAGCCCCAGTGATTATAAATTATTTTTCAATAAGTAAAGATTTGAAATGTTGGTCAAAAATTTAATAATTAAAATACTGCATATTTATTGGAATTCTAATCAACTCAAAATTCAACTATTCTGTGCATAGTTTTTAAGCATACAAATACTTGAACCTAAGTAATTTAAGTCTGTAGTCATCTGTGATCACTGATGGTAAAAATGTACATTTTTATTCCTTGAATTCTAGGGAAACATAGTACCATATTGTCCTTTAATGTATATTGAGAAAACTATTAGTCATCAGTACTGTTAAGTTTGGTCACCTGTTCATTAATAACTAACATTCAATATGATTTTTTTCATTCAGTTT
>NDGN011442767.1:0-12246 GCA_002564285.1 Tympanoctomys barrerae
TTAGTTCCATTATTTGAATATTATAGGTGTGCTAACTCAGCAAAATATTCTAAAAGAGTCCATGTGGTGTACTTACATATACACAGCATTTACAACAAAAATATAATGATGAGGGTACATCAAAGGGGTGCAAGAGCTAACTGAAAGAGTTCCCAAAGACCAAGGCTGGAATAATTATATATATAAATAATATAAATTATAGCCCAATGTATAAGGTTATTATCCATGATTCTATAATTCCTGAATGAGCAAATGAATAAAAATAAGAAAAGAAAGATAAATATGATAGAAGTCTCCCAAATACAGTACATAGTTGTATGTAGTATTTAGTGTACAGTAAGTAATATGTAGTTCTTCTACTGTCATAGAGGTGGAATGTAGAACTCTTATCTCCGTAAGTGGGACTACATATAAAGATTTCTTTCTGTGGAAAGAAATATGGAAAGAGAAGAAAATGGCAACTATGCTAAAGAAATCTGACAAACATCCTCACAGCCAGGTGTTCAAGTTTAACTCCAATAGTTACAATCCATATTGATATTATGTACTTTTTTGTGGTACTGGGGATTGAACTCAGGACCCTGCACTTGCCAGACAAGTGCTTATTCTACTGAGCTATCTCCCCAGGCCTGATAATGTGTACTTTTGTTATATGAGAGATATTTCTGCGGTCTTCCTTCCAAAAACATGTCACTCCAATTAAATAATGAAACATCCAAACTAAGGGATTTTTCGCAAAATATTTAATAGTTTCTTCAAAATTGTCAAGATTATCAAAATCAAAGAAAATCTGAGAAACTGCCTACAGAGATCTGACAACTGAATGGAATGTGGTATCCTCAGTGGCAAAATGACCAAAGGAACATTAGGTGAAACCTCAGGAACTTTGAACAAGATACGGACTTCAGTTAATAGTAATATTTATCAGGGCTGGGGAGATAGCTCAGGAGTCTAAGCATCTGCCTGGCAATTGCAAGGACCAGGGTTTCATCCTCAGTACTATGTGCTGCTCCAGCCCCAGAACTAGGCATGGTGGTACATGCCTATGATCCCGGCACTAGGGAGGCTGAGGCAGGAGTATCACTATGAGCCTAAGCTGCATAGAAAAACCCTGTATCAAATAAATAATAATATTTATCAACATTGTCTCATTAATGTTGACAAATGTTCTATACTAATATACAATGCTAATAATGGGGGAAATATATGAGGGATAGAATGAAATTCTACCCACTATCTTATCAATTTTTCTGCTGATTCAAAAGTGTTCTAGAAGAGGCTGGGGAGATGGCTCAGTGGAATAAGTGCTTGCCTGGCAAGTGCAGGGGCCTGAGTTCAATCCCCGGTTCTGCCAAAAAGAAAAACAAACAAACAAACCAGAATCAAAAGTGTTCTAGAAAAGTTTATTTTTAAAAATAGACTCTTTCCACACATGCCTGTATTATTTCTTCCACTTCTCAAACTGGCAGCCTAAATCAGAAGAAGCAAAGTGCTGAGTGTATCTTCTGATTTCATTCCTGCATCAATTTATATTTTCTGGCTCTTTTGAATTCAACTAATAGCTCTGCACAGCCTCTCCCCTTTCCTGTGCATTATCCATTGAACAGCTTCCAAATTACTGTGCTGTGGAGTGGCCAAAGAGCCCCTTGATGGATGGCCACTTCACACACCTGGGCTGGGGTCCTTGATTGATGGATGGGCCCACATACATCTAATACAGCTTTGAACAGGGAAGTGAGGAAAACATACATTTGTGCAGTCTTCAGTCCAGTTTGCTGTTCATTCAAGGGCTTAATTTAGAAATTGTTACTTAATAATTTAACATGGACAATTCCTTGATTCCCATTGACTTTCAATTCAATCAGCAAATCTGCCTCTTGGATTTTCCATTATTATAAAGACTGATGTATTTTATAAGAGCAAACAGCTGTTCAGGCAGATTAATGTTCTTTCTTGTCACCCTGCAGTGAGATCTTACTTGGAATTCTCCTCTTGTGGAAAGCAGTTTGGATCCGAAGAATTTAATGAGCTGATCACCAATGACTTTAGCATCCCCTTCTGCCCCGGGCCAGTTCTTACAATCCTCACCTAACAAAGTTCATTTGGGATGGAGGAAGTCTCCTGAATTAAATGTAACATGCAAGGAGATGCCCATGCCTTGGAGTTGAGAAGATAGAGCTTTCTTTTCTTTCCTTTTTAAAATTTTTAAAAATTATTTATTTATTTGGAACAGTCTCACTACGCAGCTTAGACTCATAGTGATCCTCCTGTCTCTGCTTCCCTAATGCTGGGATTACAGGCATGTGCCACCATACCCAATTTCAGGGGCCAGCTCAGCATGGGGCAGCACAGCATGTGGTACCGGGAATCGGACCCAGGTCCTTGCACTTGTGAAGCAGGCACTGAGACCACTGAGCTATCTCCCCAGTCTTGGGCATAGAGCTCTCTTATGTCATTCCTCATTTACTCTGGACAAGTTCCTTAACCTCTGAAGCTTTATTCTCCATCTGCTATGTGGCAGTGGTAATACTTGCCTTGCTTATATCACAGACATGTAGAAGGCTTTTATCTTTATGAAAAAAATACCTCTTGAGATTCTACCATATCGCTGGCAACATGGAATAAGACACTAGGGATATAATAGAGAGAAAGAATTGCTAATCCAGTAGAATTTGCATTGTAGCAGAAAGAAAAAATAAATGTAAAGTATACAGATGTCAGTGGTTGTGAGTACAATTCAAAAAAATAGGTTATAAAGGCTTGGACTCTTGAGGAAGAGTAATTTTAAGTCCAATCAAAGTTAGCGTCAATGAGAAGTGGCACCTCAGCAAAGAATTGGAGGTGTTCAGAGAGCCTACCATGATGACAGTTAAAGAAAGGGCATTTCAGGCAAGAGTACCAGCAAATGTACAAGATCTGGGGCAGAAATGGGCTGGAACGTTCCAAGAACAGCAAGAAGGCAAACAGGACTGGAGTAGAGTAGGTCCTGTGAGAACTAGTAAGAGAAAAGGTGGGGAAGCCATGGAGAGGGCATTGGAGCCATGTGGAGTCTTGAGCACCATTGTCTGGGCTTTGGCTTTTGCTCTGGCTGAGATAGGAGCCATCCTAAGTACAGTACCTACATCCTGTGGAAGTGATGCAATCTGTTAGATGCTGCCACAAGAGCACAACAGGTGGAAAGCAGCTGAGCAGCAAAGACAGAAACAAGATGAGTGAGGCAGCTATCATCTGAGGAGGAGAGTTCAGCCACTGGAGCCATATCCCTGGCAGAGAAAGTAATGAAAACTGACCAGTTCCAGAGGCACTTTGCAAGTTCCATCAATAAGATTATCTAAGAGAATAGATGTACTATTTGCAAGAGACAACTCTTTCTAAATTATGTTGAACAATTAGATGGACAACGTTGCCATTAACAGACACAACAAATATACTGTGAAAAATAATCTTAGGAGATAGGAAGTGGAAGTTTTAATAATGTTACACTGAATATGCCTGATATATCCAAGTAAAAATTAACAGTAGATAATTGGACAGTTGATTCTATGGGATGCAGGAAATTTTCAATTTCAATTTACAGAGTTTATAGCCATCAGTGTGAGGGCACTGTTTAAAACCAAGAAAGTTGATTGCTCACCGAAGAAGTCAGAATTGTGGGAAAAGAGAAGAGGAAGCCCAGGATAGGCTCTGGAAGATTCCAATGTGAGAAGGTCAGAAATTTCAAAAAGGACCAACAAGGAACAATAAGCAGAGGCATGGGTTCAGAATAAAGCAGAAGGAGGAGTATGAAGTGCTGACCTGGAATCTAAGGGATGAGGAGAGGGAATCATCAATCATGTGATATGTTGTTGATAGGTCGAGTAAGATAAGATCTGAGAGCTGACCTTTGACTTCAGTGCTGTGGAGACCCTCCTGACCTTGGCTTGAGGCAAAGGAAGAGCACAACAGCTGAAGTTGAAGAGCAAATGGGAATTCGCAGGCCTGATCACTGTACTATAGTTATGTAAAACGTTAGCATAAGAAGAAGCAAAGTGATGTGCATATGGGAATTCTCTGCACTATTTGTACAACTTTTCTGTAAATCTAAAATTGTTCTAGAATAAAAAGTTGCAAAAAGTACAAGGGAAGAGAGTAATTGTAGACAGTGGTCTAAGTAACTCTTTCATAAGGTTTGCTTGAAAAGGCAAGAAAGAACTGGACAGCAACAGGAGGAAATGGGGTCAAGAAAGGCTCGTGGTTGTTTGACTTGTTTTTCTGTTTGTTTCAAGCTAGGAGAAACAACACGCTGTCTGGGTACGGATGGGAGGAGCTATGTGTTGCTGAGACAGGGTCCTTGAAGAGGAAGGAGAGATAAACCTCCTAGCTCTGGGAAAACACAGGCCAGGGCCAGGAAGCGAGGTGGAAGAGCGCAGATGCTGTCTGAGGTAGATGCATGAATCCTGTCTGACTGCTTCACACTTCCCACCAAATGGGGAAGCAGCTCCACCCCCGTGGGCAAGCATGGCAGAAGTACAGGAGCACTGGAATTAACAAGCAGAAGAACAGACAATTTTTCACTTTTAGGTAGTAGGAAGAAGTGGTGACAGCATTTGAGATGCCTAAAAGTGATTTGCATGCATGGAAAAAAAATAATAATAAAGATGGGAATCTCAGTGTACAAGACTGAACTAATTAATGTTTCTCATCTCTTATCTGATCATTAAAAATGGCAGTAATTTGAATTGAGAGGCAGGCCCTGCCAAAGAAAGTCCCTGCAAGTCCCTGCTGTACAATCTCAGCGATGTCATGGAATGTTATAAAATTCTTCCCAACCTAATGTTGTACCACTTTCCTCTCACCTGCTCTCAAGCAAAAGTCCAATAATGCTGTGAGTTTCCCTGCTGGAGCTGAACAAGATAAAACTCACAGACACTCACTTGTAATCCTTTATCTTTAATAAATAAATACATTGTTAACCATAGTAACTATTCCTATAAATAGAAAATCAAGAGGAAAGCCCAAAATGACAGTGAAAGAGGTCCAGCTTTCAAAGAACAGGTGCTGCCCTGTGGCAGGCGGGTCCCTTGCTAGGAGAGAGAATGTTTCCCCATCCACCAAGGCCTCTCCTCAGAAGTAGGGTAGGAAGAGAGAATCATCCCAGGAGAGTTGTCTCTGCACTCAGCAGTCCAGAGGAAGGCTCCTAATTGAGTGACATTTCCACCAAGAGCCAAGAGAGACTGTAACCACCTACCTAATAAATAAATCCCCTTGTGCTTCAAGCTCGTTTCCAATCCTAGAGTCAGTAGCTGGGGAAGAGGGGTGAGTGTCTCAAGTTGCTAAATTTGTTCTCCTGCAGGAGAGAACAGATGAATAACCAAGACTAAACTCTCATAGGATGAGATAGAAAAGATAAACAATTATTTTTGGCAATTCGCACTAAACCTATCTGTTAATGAAGGTAAACAAGGGACTAAAGAAAATCATATCTCCAGGTAATTGAAAAGTGTTCATTTCTTTGCCAATGAAGTCATTCTAAATAGATTTTTCTCTCTCCACAAATCCGGATTAAATTGGAGACATTTCTACTTAAGAGATCCCTCATGCATCCCCCACCCTCATTGGCACAAACGTCAGGGAGCCCGAACAGAATTTGAAGTGTCTCACAAATGTGAGCGAGGGAACGGCACTTCTTTCTCCACCACATAACTTCCAACTCCTTTCAAATTCTGTCAGGCCTTGTACCTGATCTTAGCTATTTGTTACTGTCTTGGTTTTGACCTGGGCATTTTTCTATAATTTTATCCCTCCAGCACAGCATGTAACAGATCAGTTTAAAAGATTAGGAGACTAGAAATTACAGATCTGGAATCTCAAGTACAATTCCAACAGTTATAAGGAACTAGCTGGCCAGGAAGTAATGTTTCCATTAATAAAGCTATTAATTTTGAAAAGCTTTGACAGCTATAACATCTTTTTTTAAAAAAGCGAAAGCACTTGCTCTTTATCTCTGAAATGCCTTCTTCTTTGTATGTAGCGGCTGCCTCGAGCTTCCTTCTACTGCCTGTTTTAATTTGTCTTTAATATCAGATGTGCCTTATCGATTTCTTCTGTGTATATTTTCATTCTGAATTATTCAGAAGCATGATTTTTTTTCCCATTATGGTCAATAGCAGGAGCAAATTTTGAGGATAATCAATTGAGCCCTGACTGACGATTCCTGCTGTTGATATCCCCAGAAGTGAGGGAGGGGGCACAGCAGGGGATAATACGACCCAACAGTCAATCACAGCTATCAGCAAATGAGCCATCATGGGTTTCTGTGAGGAACAGAGATCCATACGGCAGGCCCAAAAGGCCGGCTAATAGTTCGCTGTTCTTACTTTTCATCATCCAGCTTTCCAGCTGTGCCGGGGAGAGTTATGGTCCATTCTCATATCCATTTTCTTCTCTACTAACGTTTCAAAATTGTGTTTTAAAGGTGTCATTTTTGGATGAATATGTACAACCTCTGCCTCAATTCTTAAGGATCTGTTCCTATTTAAGCTAAGCTTTTCTCCAAAAGAGAGGAGGAAAACTGGAAAGCTTCCAAGAAAGCTGTCCAGGGAATAAATAATTGTCATATTTTAATTCAGATAATATGGTTGAAATTAATTACCGCAGACCTGACAGAAACAATACAAGTTTGTCTGGTCTCCTCTCACCTGCAGTAAAAACACATTTTCTGTTCCTGTTTTGACACTGGCTTTCGTCCAAGTCTTTGACACACTCAATTTACTACAAAATTGGCAACCCTCTGTCTCATAAAGGAATCCAAGTGTAACAACAAATATTGGTCCCATTGCACAATGTGATTAATGTAAGTCAGGAAAGACCTCATACATATCAGATCAAGGATTTAATAATTACAGTATTTTTATTTTCACTTTCCTATGACATTTTGATAAAATGCAGATGTAACAGGATGTGCTAGAGGCAGGCAGGCTTTTGCATTCTCTTAGGGATGTGAAGATCAGGATCAAGTGAGGAAGAGAGACGTGCAGGGTAACATCAGCAGTTCAATTTCAATTACGTAGAGTAAATGGTCTTTTTCAGGTCTGATGATTTTTGAAAACTATGTAAAGGCCTTGTGTCATTTACATGCCATTTATCTTGATCTGTAAAAATAAGGTGTTCCACACTACTAGATTCAGGAATTTAAATGTAATTACAATTTGTCGGTTTGTCATAAATAGATATTTCTACAGTAACATTAATAGCAAACCAAAAAAAATCTCTAGCAAGTTATTAGCTGTAAGATAGAGGTTAATAAATTAATATCTTATACAGCAGATATCTGAACTTATATTTCTCCAGTGGAGATCCAGAAATTTAGAAAACATCTATAGTTAAATGCTAAACAGCTTAAAGTTAAATAATAACTCAAGGTGTGGTAAGCAAAAAAGGGTGTTATACATCTTAGTTTAGTTTATGATAGATAACTTATTTATAAATCCCTGTAATTTATTATTTATATCCTTATACAATAATCACTCATGCATATAAATACAGTTAACTTTAAAATTTCATTCTAATTCCTATTTCTTTACAAATGAGGCATTTTTGTCTTTAGAAATCATTAGCCTTAAAGTTTTTTTTAAGACATTAAACAAATACTCTGTCATATTTTATGGAGAAAATTGATTCTTTATCCATGATATATTTTCATCAATAATAGAAAAAAGCTATTCTTATTAAAAACTTAATTTTCTTGAAATCTAAAAAAGTAAAGAATAAATAATGTCTAAAATTAGAACCATTTTGTAAATATTAATTGGAGTTTCTTAATACAAATTAAAGCATCAGTACTCATATTCTTCAATAACTCTTTCTAGAATATGTCAGTATCTGACTTGTTCTCAAAGGGAAAAATACAACTTTGGGAGGGAAGGGACTGTAAACATGTTGTCACTCTGAACTCTTATGGAATTAGGTGGTGGATGAAGCTGATAAGCTTCACAAAAATGGATAATAGAATGAATAAAAAATCCAGTTCTTTTTTTGATAAACTGTTGGTAGCATAGCTTAAAAGTGAAAAATTAATAGACATTTGCTAGAGTTGATTAAATGCCGATGTAAAGCTGAACTATGCAATAACACTAAAATGGTAACCATAGCTGATTATAAAGCAACAACTAGAAACATTAAGTAAAGCTACAATTGGTAATATAACACTCTGTTTGTTTTTCCTGGTCAGCTATCAACATTTTATAGGCTGATATTAAAAGTTGATGTTAACGTTAATATCCAAAGTATCCATCTGTCTTGGGTTGAAATATTCATGAACAAGAAATGGACTTGGTCACAAGACCTGCCCAGAGTGTATGAACTAGCTGTGTGATCTAGTTTGATGCTAAATAATAACAATAGCTGCTATAATTCTTTGAAGTTTTCTTTGCCCCAGACATTTAAGTTAATCCTCTTAAGAACTTCATGAAACACATACCGATATTATTTCCATTTTGTACATGAGCAAATTAAGGCATCTGGAAGAAAATAATTTACCTGAATTTGCCTGTCTGCTAAGGAACAGCCTAGAAGGGAATCTAAATGTGTCATCAAAAGGGTAAAGGAGGACTTGAAAACAGGCCTGGCTGACTCTTAATCACCACAAGTGCATGTGATCTGCACACACAGTGAAGGTGAAGCAAATGGGTGCCTTCTACTTCTAAAATCTTGCTCATTAATTTTATATACACTCCTCTTTTTCTTTTTCTTTTCCTTTCTTTATTTTCTTGCCTTTCTTTCTTTTTTGTTCTTACATTTGTTGGTTTGTTTTACTGGAACTCACTTTTTTTGTTTCCCACATGCTTTCATTCATATGAAGAGTGGAAAAATATCTTGGTTAGAAAGCCACTGAAAGAAACAAGGCAGGGATGGGGAGATAGCTCAGTGGTGGAAGTGCCTGCCCGGCAAGCACAAGGTCCTGAGTTCGATCCCTGGTACTAGAAAGAAAAAAAAGAAAAGAAAAGAAAAAGAAATAAGACAACGTGGTCTTGCTCTCAAAATCCTGGCAAATCAAGAAAAAGGACTGTGGCAGCATCTGATGAAAATGACCCTGCCATATCTAGAATATTCTACCCACATGAAATAATCTTACTAAAAAAATGCAAGATAACAATTTATGGTAAATTATTAATTCAATGACGGGCCTCACTCTGGCACCAGCCTTGGGTCAAGCTTTCTGACTCAGAGCCCAGGCATTGTAAGAAAAAATTAACATAGTGCCCTACCAAAATGCTCCTCTGTGCAGTGAAGCTCTGTGGCTTCAGTTGTTACTAGGATGAGCTGAAGCAAGCAGATCTCAAACAGAATTAGAGCGTTAAGCATACAAATGGGTTCAAACTCTTTCTGCTGTGCTCTATGTGGTGCCGGCTGATTTACAGAAATTCTTTGACTTCTGGTTTCTTTATCTAAAAAGACTATGAAAATGTCTACTTCATAGTTATACCACCAGGATATATGTGATCCTGTTTTATACATACACTGTTTATGAAGAATGAGCAAAATAAGAGTATACAGGAGCTGTCACAGAGCACATCCTCACTACAGTCCTCGTGGTTTGCATTCCCATGACAGAGGGATGTCTCCCTCAGTGCTACCTCTGACTTTGCTCCTAAGTTGACTATCCCGGAGAGAGAAGGAAGCTAGCACCTGTGAAACTGCACTAAAGCAAGGAAAGAAACGCAAGAAGAGCAAGGTTCCCCACAGGCTTCTGGGGTTCCTACCACTGTGCTGAAGCCAGTCCTGGAAACCTAAGCTCTTCCAAATAGCAGTGTAAGGAGCTTGTGGCCCCACGGTCATGTACTCTGTCCAGAAAAGGCAACTCCCTGTGATCCCTATAGGCACCCACACACCCAAAGGCTAGATATGTCTATATCTAGATATTTCAGTTTACAGTCATTTAGTAGCATAGAAATAAATTGAAGCATTATGGTAAAATTCCTGCAAAGTAAATGACAGATTTTTATACGTGCATTCAGGGAAGAAAAATGTTTCTCTTTTGCAGGCCATAATTGTGGAACTTATGCTAATGGAAATCATGGTCACACTTTATTCATAAGGGTCATTTATAAATGATGTATGAGTGTCCATAAATGTCTCTCTTATTTGCTATTAATAGTTAGGAGTGCTATTACTTCTACATAAGCCAAGTGTGATGCCTTTCAAATGGAAGTAACAATAGGTGTAATGTGTTGGAATGAGTCTACAGATAAAATAAGCATATTTTTGTGTGGTTATTAACTACAATAAAGTATTTCCACATGGGTTATTTAAGGTTTTATTTAGATTTCATCTTTAATTTGGAAAAACCTCAGGGTGCTATTTTCAATGAAATGTATCAATCATAACACTTGGAACCCAATTATTACACTTCAGCTAAATTACTTACTGTGATCTTCCCTATTTAAAGCATACTTCCAAACCACAAGTGAGTTGTCATAAAAACATTTTCTTTCTTTCCTTGGACTCTTTTTTCCTTTTTTATATTAAGAAGATTCTTTAGTCAAATTTGTTTAAGGAAGGGATGATCTCACATTAACAGTACCCAGCCCAGCAAGGGGAATATAAAATCCACAGTCACTGAACTTTAGATTTGCCCTTTCCATCAAAGGATGGAATCAAATACTATCTTTTCTTTCTTTCCCATCGAGATGAAGGATTGTTTGCAAGTAGAAGAGGAAGTTCTTGGATGATCTATTGGGATTTGGCATACTTGTTAAATGTTCATTTGTAGTTTTTCATGAAGTAGTTTGTTTCAGATGTATCAGAAAAGGTAAATGCTCTCTGGGGTGATTTATCTAAAGATTATTCAGGCAGTATTTTGCATGGAGAGCCATTCAGGGATAGCATGAGAAACGCTCATCCTGCTTTTCTAATTTAGTGTATTTTTTTAAGATGTGGAAATGAAAGCACAGGAGAGTTACAGGCTGTGCCTACTCTGCTGCTGATATTGGAAGATGAATTCCAACAGAAGCAAAATACCACCCACATCCCAGTGCTTATTTAAGCTGAGTTGTGCCACAAGAGACAGGAGAACTGAGTGGGCAGAAGGGAATGAAACAAGGCTTCCTTCTTTGTCCACTTATTCCTTGTTCTTTGACACCTTATCCTTTCCCTTTGACACCTTATCCTTTCCCGCTGTAGCAAAAGGCTAGATTTCCGGTAGATTCAGACTAAAGACAGTGCTGGCCTATAGACCATCCCCAAACTTATAGAGAGGAAATCATCAGTGAATGCTGGAGGAAAAGGAGAGGGAGGGAAGGCACAGAAGATTTTTAGGCAGTATTCTATCTGACACTGTAGTATTTAATATATGTCATTGGATCTTTGTCCAAACTTGTAGAAGGTACAACAACAAGAGTAAACCCTAATGTAAAATATGGACCTTGGGTAACTTAATATGCCAGTGGAAGGTCATGAGTTGTAACAACTATGCCACTCTGGCGGGGAACACTGATAACAGGAGAGGCTGTGCATGATGAAGAGAACGTACAAGAGCTCTCTGTACCTTTCTCTTGGCTTTGCTGTGAACCTAATACTGCTAAAAGCACAGCCTAGCTCAACAGATGCGCAGTGCCCAAGGGAGGGAGCCTCATTATCTCTTCTGGGCAGCACCAGGGATGGTAAGCGCATGTGGAGTGCTGGAGTGAGCAGCCCACACTGCAGTAGGTCAAGGAGTCCAGGTTTCCAGGCTCCATCAAACGCACAATTTTGCCCAGGGCCAGATGTCCTTAAAAGCTTTATGCTTTTGCATAGCTTCTTCCCCAGGAGAATCAACTCAACAAAGTGTCACACGCTCACTTCCCTAGTTTCACCCCTGGGGAAACATCGGAAGATCTGCTGGCCAGCCACTGAATTTTGCTTCCACCCTTCCCTCACCTGGGGACAATGCTTTGGCAGGGGCAGTAATAACACAGGAAAGTTTCAACTCCTGTGAACATAACCAGGAAGGCTTGTCAGCCCTGCCCAGAGCTGTCAGCAACGTGGGCCAGGGAACACAGACAGAGATTCTGGATAGGACTTTTTTTTTTAAATTCCTGAGTCAGAAGCTTATTATTTTTTCTGTTTAAAACTATGGAGTTTAATCATGGAAATACAAGGCTAGACAGAAAGAAATCATGCTAACTTTCTGTTATTCTCTAGGACACTCTAGTCTACATCTCACACGTAGCAGATACACATAAGTAGTGACTGGGTCAGGAGAGGATGGATGGCTAGATGGATGGATGG
>NDGN011442770.1:0-13101 GCA_002564285.1 Tympanoctomys barrerae
ACTCATCAATATTAACTGTTATTATTACTGTTGCTGTAGCTCCGTTGGCTGTTCTTCATTTTGGTAATATGCTGTTACTGTTGGCTTCCTCCCGGCTCAACTATGAAATAACCTTTGCTACATGCATCTGTTCGTGTGTGTGTGTGGGGGGGGGGTGTTTAGGGAAAGGTCTACAGGATATTCAGGGTCTCACTACTAGATCAGCCTTGTAGTGATCTGCCTGTTTACAGCCTCCTAAGAGCTGGGATTATAGGCACGCGCCGCCATGCCCAGTCTCAGTCTCCATCTCAGGGCACAGAGGGGACGGCACCAGCACTGCAGATCCGGGAATCGAACTCCGGGCCCCTATACCTGCTTGCAGGCACTTTAATGCACTGAGCTATTTGGCCAGCCCCCTGCATCTATTCTTAACCCCACCAAAAATCGTTTTTTTAAACACTAAGCATTCAAATGAGTCTTTAATGCTCACGTGGGCTAATACTGCTTTCTTTTTATTTGTTGGTTTGTTTATGTATTTGGTACAGGGTATCACTACACAACTCGGACTTGTAACAATCTTCTTTTTTCCAAACTCCCCAACTCTGATATTACAGGTGTGCACCACCACACCTAGTCTCAGCGGCCAGCTCAGCACGCCTGGTGGGCAGGGCTGGCGCTGCCTGTGCTGCTGGCGATCAAATGGTCCCTGGACTTGCCTAAGCACGTGCTTAGTCCACTGAACTATCTCTCCAGCCCTAATATTAATTTCTAGAAGGAGTTGCATTCAGATCAAAATATATTTCCCGCAATCATAAAAGAGGTTCCCTGACAGGACAGATTTCAGAGGAGTAGGTAACAATAGTCACAAACCAGGCAATGGTTTGCAGCATGGACTCTTTCCAATGTCATCATCTCAACTCTTTAAAAGTGTTCCAGTAAAGAACATAGAGCTTCTTGAAAAAAGGAAGGTAGTCCCCTGGAGTCTGCCCTACAACGAATAAATAAGGGAACCACACTAGATCTCATTTCAATACTACTATATATCAGAGCAGATATGTATATATCTATACCTTTTTTCAACAATTTATTATTTATTTAAATGAATCAATACTAATGTTTTAATGTAGAAAGCATCGTGTTTTTAACTCTAATTGAACCATGAAATGGCTAAGTGAATTAACAAATGTACTTGTCATTTGGTTGTTACTTTTCTTTGCTTTTTTTTTTTTTTTTTTTGATAACTGTGTGTGGTTGGGTATAGCAGTCACCGAGTTATGTGATACATCTCTTGAACTTATTCCTTATGTATCTATATTCTACTTCCTTTGCCCAATATCTCCTGCTCATCAGTCCCTCCTTCTCCCCCCAGCCTCTGGTAGCTTCCAGCCAACCACCTACTTCCATGAGAACTTTTCAAATCTACGTATATGTGAGAATGTGCAGGATTTTTTTTTTCTGTGTCTGGTTGTTTTACTTAATATAAAATCCTCCTACTTTACCCAGGTTGTCACGAATGACCGAGTTGCATTCTTTCCTTTAGGTGGGTGTATATTCTGTTGCATCCGTGTACAAACTTTCCTATATCTTTTTTAAACTCCCACAGTAAGAGGGTGTTGGACAAAGAACTATACTTGCATGTAGTCCATCTTGTGAAATAGTTTTGAAGAAATGAATCTTTATTTCTTCTATTATATAAATTAAGTTTGTGAGGAATAAATAGGTAACATCCCAGAAATTATTGCAAGAGAACAATTATACAGCCACAGAAATGGAATTTTCTGGGTTGATTTGCACATATGGACATGTTATTGGTACATAGTTGAGGAGGCGATAAGACATATCTTTAATCTCTTGAATGATACAAAAGAATGGTTGTAAACGCAGGAGATGTAGGAAGGGATACATTGAATGAAGGAGTGTAGGTCACATTTTTGCTTAAGCTATACTTAAATATTGAATGAATTCATATGAGATCAGAAATGATAGGCTAAATTGTTTAATAGTTATACTTTATTTGGCATAAGGTTTTAAAAACAAGTGTGTTTGCAAAGAAAATCTGTGAATCAGCAGGTCAATGTCATCAGAATCTTTGTGAGAAATACTCTTATGAATCCACAGTTTTAACTTCTCAAAATCATATGATCATTTTAATATCACGGCTAAGCAAAATCACGTAAGTTGCTTGAGAATCATTGCGTCTTTGAGAAGAGATGAATAGAGAACTAGAATAGACAACTCATTAAAATAAAGACAGCGTGCGGGCTTGCTGTTCACAGTGTTCTAAATCTTTAACAAATGCTCTTCAGTGTTTTCTAGATTGAGCATTTGCACCTTTTGAAATGAAATGTTACTGTACCAGTAGATATCATAACTGACCTCCACCCACACCCAAGGATTCACATTAAGCTCCATTCCTATTACTTTCTATTTTTTTTTCTTTAATTGTGACACAGGATCTTACCAAGTTACTACATTTCCCAGGTGGGGCTCAAAGTTGAGATCTTCCTACCTCATCTCCCCAGAGCTCTGTTATGACAGGTATGCAACACCACTCTTAGTAAGATGTAATATTTGTACATTAAATGCTGATTTGCTATTCACTGCTATTTAACGTATCTTTTAAATTCTGAGTGTCTTTTTTAAATGAATCATTGAGTGACCATTAACAAAATTTATTAAAATTTCAATGTCAGCTACAATGATATATAAGAAGTTTCAGGACAAGTAGTTCAGAAAAAAAATTGTTTCACACACTAAAACCAAAGAAAAAGTAAGTCTCTCACATTAGACATGGCTCTGCATAGACACATGTTCACTGTGTGGCCAGCAGCTGTGGGTTTCTGGGTAAAAGGGTAGCATCTCATCCGGTAAATGATATGGTGAAATCCTCCCATAGACATCCACGCTGCGGAGGTTTGACATTTGCCTTGTTCTTCCTATAGCATTCTGCAGAAGGCAAGGGCTGCTTGAATGCACATCAATACACAAGGAATTCCTCCCTCTCCTTCCCTCCCTCTCACTCATCTCCAGTCAATATCTATTGCATTTTTCCATAAATAGTTACAAAATATTCATCTACTCATAGAGGAACTTCTCGAGTGTCAATATGTCTTTAAATAAAGAGAAATGAAAAAGAAAAATCTGTAATGAATGAAAATGGTTTTTCTCATCGTCAGTGTACCTGTGTCTAAAAATCCATTCTTCAAGATTCTTGAAAATTTCATTGACCTTATTTCAGTACAGAAAGGCAAACTATTTTATAGTAAAACTATAAATCGCATGCCAACTTTGCAAAATTTCCAGAGGTTTTAAAGTTTCCTGACAAGTGCAAAAATGAAAATGTTTAATCTACATTTAATCATCTAGATTAAATGACTAGCCTGAAAAATACAGTATTTGAACTGCAAATGTCTCTGAAATTAACTAACTCTTTTCCATTTTTCTTCTGATTTGGGCTTACATAGAACATCCTGGGCTTGGGACTGACAGAACTATAGAGGAGACCTATCATACAAGCCCTTGTCCAAATCCTTTCTCCTTTGCAACTTGCCATGACACTTCAGGCAAGTCCTTTCTGAACTCCCATCCTTACTTCTAAGGTGCATATGATAATAACTTTTCTTTTTCATGTTTAAATATTGATTGAAGACTTTAATAGAATATGCCACGCACATAGGAAGTCTGAAAAATGGAGGGACCATTTGAATCTTCACTTAGAAAATATTTTGTGCTCTAAGTCAAATAATAAATTAGAAACAAATGAAATTAAATTATAGGCAAACTTGATATAAATATGAGCCTATTAGTTCCAGCTATTCAAGAAATTGAAGCAATACGATTCTCTAACATGATTCTGGGTGATAACTCCCACTCTTAAAATCACCACTACCTAACAGGAATGCAGATGAGCTGTAATTTTTTGGTTAACAAGTAGCTGCTTAGAGACAGACACAGAACTGAACCACTAGTCTTTGACATGGACAATCACCAAAATTGGTCTTTATAACCTCTTCCTTTTATGTGCAGTCTGCCCTGTATTTAAGACTTTATGTTATTCTTCATTACATCTATGTTCATCACATGTGTTATCAATTTCTTAAAGACATAAACTACTTCTTGTACAGAATTTCTACCCTAAGCAGGCCAAAAATAAGCAATGCACAAAGCAAGCACTCATTTTTTCAATTGTATATTTAAAAGTGAAAATGATTGCACATATATGATTTCACTTAGATTTCAGGGAACATGAGAACCAGGAATCTAACGAGAAGTTAATTTTTTTTTCTTGTCATCTGAATTTGTAAATTTTATACCCATCTACCTTGCAAACTCTTAGACATAAGGACGTTGGAAAGACTCTTATACAGGGGAGGTTATTGCATGTTAATTCAGAAGTCTTTAAAAATATTCAGAGGTCTAAGAGCAAAAACTTGATGTCTGCAGCTGGCGCTTGATGTACAAACTCAGGAAGGCAACAAGGGTCACGTCAACCTACTATTTAAGCAGTAGAGAAGAAAAAGGTCTTCTTCATGATCCATAAGGGTTCTTGAAGCTGAGCTAATGATGTCAGGAGACTGTAACTTCCAGCAGATCATTGCCAGCAATAGGCTACTTTACACATTTCTGCTCCTGGTGCAGACAAAATATTGCAGAACTAACAATCTCACCACTGGCTGTCAAAGCCAGGCTGGGAACAATGCAGGTGACCACACCGTGCTGGCCCTTGGTGCCCAGGGCAGCTGCAGTTGCATTATGGATGAGCTCTTCTCTTACTAAAACTCTACAGCATATTGTGATAAAAGTTGTTTTTGCCTTGTAGATATGTTTGTCAAAAATATCTGATGCGTGGGATTTTATAAATCGTCTTTAAACTTTACAGGCGAGAGTCTGGGTTTCCAAGAGTCCTGGTTGTGTTCAGTTCTAATTATCAACTAATAAGTTCTTGGGTTCATACAGACAATAACCTGTTTTGTTTTATTTTTCTTATAGGGAAAATAAATTGGAGCCAAGTGTACAAACTCACAAGAGTAAAAGTGAAAATATTGATATAAATCATAAAATAGGTTCACTTTCCCTAACCTCAACCATGAAGGGTATTTCCTTCCTTTTTTATTTCTAAAACTATATATTATGCAGTTTGCATGTCAGTACCCAAGTGCTTTAAAGTATGTGGCTTATAAACAACAGAAAGCTCAGGGGCCGAGGAGGACTGGATGCAGATGGAGGCTTCTCCTGTGTCTTCATGGGCAGGAAGGGAGTGAGCCAGCATTCTGGCCTCTTCATGTCAGGGTGCTAATACCCCTCAGAAGGATTTCACCCTTGTAATTTAGTTATCTCTGTAAGGGCCCCTCCTCCAGAGCAAATCACACCAGGAATTAGATGTTAGCATAGGAATTAGATGATAACTCTTTTATTTATTAAAAAGTCTATCCTTCTTCCAGTGAAGGTGTTTGTTACCTTTGTCAAAGACAACATGGCTGTGTATGTTTGAAGTCATTTCTGCATCTTCTAATCTGTTCCTTTGATTCTCAGGTCTGTTTTTTTTGGGGGGGAGGTGGAGAAGAATACAAATAATCTAGAGCCAACTAGATCAGCCCTGGGCATCGCTATCACAAAGAACACTATTGCATCATGAGCACTTTTGCAATACTGAGTTAGAGTGCTTGTAATGCAATAAGGACAGCAATTACAGTTCTCTTCTATCCTATGGTACTCTTCCACCCCAAGTAAAGACTATCTGAAGTCTCAGAAGTGCAAGTGTTGGGTCTTAGAGACACTACAACCCTTTGCGCAAATTACTTATATTTTTTTCCAATTAAAATTACCATTAAAGATAAAATATAAAAATTTTGATAGGTTAAAAAGTGCAGTTGCAAGGGGCCGGGGAGATGGCTCAGTGGAATAAGCGTTTCCCTGGCAAGCGCAAGGGCCTGAGTTCAATCCCCGGTTCCGGGGAAAAAAAAAAAAAAAGTGCAGTTGCCATGAGCATTGTGTGAACTGCACATCGTTCTTTAGATTCCTTTCGCGTTCACTCTGTGTCACTGCCTCATGCTTCACAAACATGTAGCACACACTTATGGCTTTAGTTTTATATTTATTATCTTGCTGTCGTTGTGCCTTGGGTGCCTCGATGTGACAAAGTCAGTGGGAGCTGTGGCCTTGTCCAAGGCTGGGGCGTTTTGTGCAAGCGCAGCATGGCTGTGAGAATCCATTGTGGAGCAGGCTGTAGAATGCTTGGTGGCTGCTCCTTCACAAACAACAGGACGTCTGCGTCACCTCTAACCTCCACACTTACATCCCCTGTCAAAGGAGTCACCTGAGTGAATCAGGTCCACTCAGAAATTTTACCTTTCTGAGTAGTAAAACCATCCGCTGATGATGGAACTGCATCGGCCACATCTATGTGCCTCATGGGCAAAGCTTTAATCTCCGGGCTGTCAATCAAACATTAATGCAGATATGGGCATGGAAGTATTGATCTATGAGACGGGTCTCCTTTCAAAATTGACTGTTAATTATTCCCAATAATCTGAATGGGCACTGATGCCATCAGATAAAAAGGCTTAAGAGAATAGATGAAGTTACACCCAAGGAAGATAAAATTCTGCCTAGGGACAAGGATTCACCCCAAGAATTTTCAGTCATTCTTCCAGAAAACCTGTCCTATGGATTTAGATCTTGCCTTACTATTCACTCTCCATAATATTGCATTTTAACCAATCCCTGAAAGTAAATGTTTATATCCACATGTTGTCCTGCTTCTCTTCCTGGAGTAGTTCCCTGACTGGTCTAGACCCGAATCGCACCTGCAGAGTTCCTTCCCTCTGCCGGGTCACAGAATCGTAATCAGAGGAGCAGACCTGTCATAACCACACATTCCCCACACACACAAGGGGAAGAGGCTGCTTAGATCACTTGTATCAAGGTGCAGAGAGCAGTGTGAGCCATCTCAGAATATTGCCTTCCATACGTTCTATTACTTCTCCTTTTCTTTTTCCTTATAAATTATATGCAGTGAACAGTAAGTCCTAAGACTTTCTCAGGAAAGATAGTAAGAGGTTTATTTACAGTGTAACAAAAAAATGCACCCCCAAGCCAGTATGCTTCAGTTTCTTAGTTGTCCAGGTAATAGTTCCTCTTGCAGATCTGATTGTTTCTGTCTCCTCAAAATGGCTATCACTGTGACGCACATTGTATAAGGCAATCCCCAGTTGACAATCTATTCTGCTTCTGTACTTTCAGCTTGCTTATCCCCTATAAGCCTTAATCCACCAGAAATCAGGGCTTCATATGTGAGAAATCTAATGAAATAAATCTGCCTTCAAGTCCTAGGTGCCATTTCATTGTTTCTGTTTGTCATTGCAATAGGAAAGGAAAAATTAGAGATCACAAAAAGATAAGAATATGAGTGTGAAGAACCGTATGCATTGAACAGAAATCTAAAAAGCTGAGTCTCTTTAATAGTGATAGATTCATGACCCAATAATCTTTTCCTTGCTAATCTCAAAGCTGTTTCCTGGCTTGGATGCTTGTGTTTATTTGGCTGTTGTTTTGTTTTGCTTTACTTTGTTTTCTTGAGACAAGATCTCTTTCTGTGCTTCAGATTGGACTTGAACTCACAAGGTAGCCTGGGCTGGCCTTGAACTCCTAGAATCCTCCTGCCTCAGGCTCTCCAGAGCTAGAATTATGGGCAACTTAACTTGCATTCTTTACTTTGCAATATTTAGAGCAAGATCATACAATTTAAGTTTCGGTAGTGAATTTTTTTTTTCAAAATATCTTTATAGATCTGGCCAGCAGTAATAGAAACCTCAAGATAAAATACTAAATAATCTTCATTAATTCAACATTTATTTGTTGAATACATGAAATTCCATAGTATTCACTTACCCGACGAGAATTATTTGGAACACCAAAGTACTACAGGATATATTTTGTTTGTACAGGGTTCAGAACAATGGCCACAACTCTTAAAATGTGTGTCTCAGAAAGTAAAATTTTCTATGTCATTTAATTTTAACTAACTTAAACATGACTAAATGACCATAGTTGGTAGTGGGTGGCACAACTCTAGAGGAATAATCTCCCTGTTCCAGATGGACTCTTGTATTGACGGCCCTGGCTATATGTAATGCCTGAGACACATAGGCAGTTTCAGTATTTGTTTCATTAACGTCACCTTGATAAACAATTTACTTGAAAATCTCTTTGTAACATGAAACAAAATAGACCATTTCAATACTATGCTCTTGGCATATTGCAATTTCATGTGCTTTATTTTTTAACCTTAAAGAAAATACATTTTGCTTGGCTAGAACCGGAGATAAAATTAAGTATATGACATAGTCTCTTTTCACATGGAAATTACAGTCTCTTTGGAGGGGATTAGATTTACCTGAAACAATTGAATAAACGTATAAACAGGCATATGTATAGAAGCAGAAAAAGAATGTAGCTTTTAGGGAAAAATGAGCTGTCAGTTTTGTGGAGCCTAAAGTACATATTGGTAGGCCATTTTCAGGGTTTAAATTTTCTGAAAAATATCACTATATTAATGATCCCTAGCGCTGGTCACTGTCAGAGGGAATCTGTTATTTCCAACTGGGAGTTAGGAGGTCTTGGGGATCCCAGGGGAAAACTGAATACTTGATCAGATTCAGATATGGCAGGAGGCTAAGATTCCAGTCTTTGTGTTCTACAAAACCTGCTTTGTTGTCCTCTAACATGAGGCTCCAGGGAACTCAGAGGTTCGCATTTGCCAGTGAATGGAAGAGTGGCGCCCTGTCACCAGAGCGTGGAGAGCGCAAAGATGCCGGAGTTGAGAAGGCCAATCCGCGCTCCATGGCTACTTCCTTTCCAGAGCCGGGATTACATGTCAGGCCACGTTGGCCTATGCCAGTTTCCTTTAATAGTCATATTAAGGCTCCAGGATCTCAGGAATGAATGTGTAGAGTCCCACTCAAGATGGACTTACATGGGCATATAATCTTTCAAAAATAAATAATAGATATTTCTGTTTTCAAAAGGGGAATAATAAAAAAAAAATTATGACCGGCTGTCTGGGAGTGTGTGTGTGTGGAGCTGTTTTCCCTCAGGTCAGGCTTGCAGTGCATGGTTCAGCGTGTCTTTTCTCCCAGGGCCTCATTATATCTCCCTGCGTGTTTCCTCTCCCTGGGCTTCATACTGGATCTCCTCCTGCCGTCCCAACGTAGCCACGTTCTTTCCATTTTTCTGCGCAAAGCCCTTGTGCATAGCCTTGGAAGAGAAGCTCTGAGCCCATCCTTTCCCTGGCAAATGGCGCTTCAAAGGCTTCAGTTCTATTTTCTCTGCAAGACAAAGTCTCCAGCAATGTTTGGAAAGAAAAGATTTTTTTCTTCTTTATGACAAGTAATGAGGTGATGTGGCCCTAGCTTCACCGCTGACAGACAGAAATGAGATCACCCTGCCCTCGAGATGTGTGTGTGCCTCCGACCACGCTCTGCCGTAACACCAGCAGGGCTCTCCTGGGCGCCTTGCAACAAGCAGGAGGTGCATCCCTCGCGTGTGTCACTTATACAGTGCTTTAATTATCTCTCTACATGACTGCAATCCCCAAATATGAAATGAGTTCCTCATGGCAGAGAAAGTTTCATATCAATTTTTGTAACCCCAGGCCCTAGTGTGCTGGCTGGTACCTAATTATAACAATCAATAAATGCTTAACAGGGTCATCATTCATTCAACAAATAGTCGCTGGCTGTACCTGAGAGAGTGACATTTAAAGGGAGATCTGTAAAACTGACTGAAAATGAGACGGCTTAAGAAGAAGACAAGTACAGTCAGTGCTGAAAAAAGAGCCTGAAACGAATGAATGAGAGAGTTCGCCCATTAGTAAAAAAATACTGCTATACACAGCTCGGGACAAGGGATTGACATTTTGTTTCAGGTAATTCCTGGGACTTCTAGCCCTCTGTCTTGACAACTTGAATGTAGATAATGCATAATGCTATTAATTTATTCAGCTTTCTTTTGCAGTTATTCATTTGCTGAATAAATGAAAGAAAGAATATTTGTGCATCCAGTTAAAATAAGTGAGACACAATGGAATGCTAGGGTTGGTGTGGGACCATGTGTGGTGTACCAGTGAATCACAATTGCTAATTTGACTCGAGATGTAACTGGATTGTGGTGGGCACTCTACTCATTAGATTAATCCCATGACTGTTCATGACGGAGTGCTCTTAGGAGGTGCCATTTTCTGCCTTGGGGCTCAACAACCATGTATTGAAACTTCTGAAACTGTGAGCTTAATTACACCTCTCCTCCTGTAGGTTGTGGCTGTTGGGTATTTTGCACAATGGAAAAGCTGACTCACACATGATGAGGGGGCAACACAGATTCTGTCTTTGTTGGGGACCCTGGCACTAAGATCAGTGCCATGGAGGAAGCTTGGCATCTTTGCTCATCCTGGAGAGCGGTGGTGCTTTGAGGTCTCATGTATCCATGGAAATGTGACTTACACAGGGTGCTACCTCCTCTTGGGGCACTGCAGCAGAGCATTGAGGGTTTTCAGTGGTAACAACCAGCTTGCTATGGCACACATGCCATAGGTGCCCCGCCACTATACTAGGAGGTGAAGATGGCATTGATTACAGGGAAAACAGCAGAGAGTAGGAGTATGTTCCAAGTAGACAAAATTGCATTTCCAAGCTTCAGGAACCAAAAAGAAGGCTGCCATGGCTAAAGCACGTAGAAAGGGGTGACTTTGCAGGATACAAGTGGGAGAGTTCGGACAGGTCCTGTCTGTACATGGCTTTATCAACCACCTCACTGATTCTAGGTTTGTGTTCTACTCCGGCCCAAAGTGGTACCTCTGAAGTACTGAAAACTAGAGGCTTACCCATGTAAGGGGCACTGGACGTGGAAGACAGGTAACATTATATTCTGCGCTTCTGTAAACCTTACGGCCACTGTGATATTGAGGACAAACTAAGGCCAAGAAAGACTGCTCTGGAGCAGTAGGGTTTGGTGGCAGTTAGGGTGGCATCTTAGAGTTGGAATGAGTAGACGTTAACCCTAGCGAGAGTAAATTGTAAAATGTACAGGAGTTGGTACTGGACTGAGTATGGGGCCATTTGGGAAGATGTCCTAAAGGTGGCCTCAGATGCCTACATAGGTGTCTATGACAGTAGAGACTGATGTAGAGAAGAATTCTGCTCAGAGGATGGATCACAAGTTTCTTTCTTTAAATTGAACTGAATCTGAAGTGCTTTTGCAGCATCCACAAAGTGTGTAGACGACACCTGTCATGAATGATATCTAGTTGTCCCCCAAAGACTCATACAGTCATGGGGCAGACTTCTAGAGGTTGTGATTAATTCACTGTCCAAGGTAGGAATTATGGGTGGGACTGCTCCACCTACCCTGAGGCAGATAGCCTGAAGGTAGTATAAGGGAGGGTGAGAGGCTTGTTCTCTGCTACAACTGTGGCCACTACTACTCCTCCCTTTTGCTCTTGCTGTTTTCCAAGGCCATGCACCGCTGCCTTATGCCATGTGCCACTCTGCCTTGGAGACAGCTGAGTATGGACTGAAACATCCACAAACTGTGAGCTAAACAAACCTTTCATTCCTTAATTTTGGGTGTTGAATATTTTGTCTCAATGACAGAAAAGAAGTAACCAAGATGACAACTGAATAAATGTGGTAAGAACTAGGTAGGCAAGCCTAGTAACAACTTTGTGCTTTACCTCTGCATGGAGCATCATACACTGAATCCATATAATATGCAACTACCTAAGGAGTTGCTTCTTAGGGTGAGAAGAGCTGAAGACATCCAAGACAAATTCTGGAGGGTTCCAAAATCTAACGATCAAATCAGGAAGCGCCTCTTCTTAGAGATAGGATGAGCAGCAGGTAGGCAAAGGGCAACGGATAAGAGGCAAGAGGTAGGATTGCAGGCAGAGGAGATGGAAGTGAGCAACAGGCACACTGCCACAAAACCATGGAAAGTGAGGAAGAAAGTGGTGTCCACTAAATTAATAACATGCTTTCAGTGGAGGCCTTGGCAGAGATTGCTTCCTGCAGTCAAGAGGGGTGTGCATTATGACACAGGCAAGAGTGTGGGGCATTAAGTCAGAAGCACAGAATGTCATTTCCAAGTTGCACAGCAGTTTACAATAGACTAAACACGAGACAGTTAATTTGTTCCGGAGTTTGCTTTTGGAATCAAGAGGGTTGATTACATTAATATTTTATCACTCCTTTACATCTATATGGGATTTGAGTAGTGATTTCATTTTATACTATTTAACCCTGGATGAAGCATCAGAGACATTCACTGGTGTCTGAACGGCACCAACTTTTTTCTATCTTTATTGTTACCAGCTGTCTTCACCCGCTCTCCATTTATTGTCTGTCCAATGTTCTTGGACGCTGTGCTCTGTTAGCCTGTACTATGGGTTTTAACAGGTGAGCGCCAGCGTCCCAGATGATGTGTATCACTGGCCACACACAAAAGAATTTTTTTTCTCATCTGCATATGGCATAACTATCACCGATTCTTCCTCATCAACCTAATCTCCTGTAGGATGATTTCCTCATCTTTTCTACTTACTTGGTGGACCAAGTGACATTAAAATATCAACAGTCGCCTTAGGCATGAACAGCACTTCTCCAGGTTCATAATTTAAAATTCCGTCAGATGGAGAAGTTCTGCTTTTCTGTCTTTCCTGCAGTCTACACGACCTGTCTGGGAACTGTTGTAAGTACAGGGACGTAAATAAATATAAAAGCACAAGTGAAACACAAGTAAGTCAAAATAAAATACAAGCTTTTTAGAAAAATATTCTTTTAAATGATAGTAATATGGCTCTGTGAAGCAAAATAACACCAAAGCCCTAGAGGTTTGTATTTTGTCCTTCTTATCATGAATAAATTCCACTGAGCAGAGACTCTTTTTTTTTTTCCGGAACTGGGGATTGAACTCAGATCTTTGCATCTGCTAGTCAAGCGCTTATCCTACTGAGCCATCTCCCCGGCCCCAATAAATTCCACTGAAAATGAGAATGCTGTGGAGCTAGCTCAGTGGAATAAGTGCTTCCCTGGCAAGCACAAGGGCCTGAGTTCAATCCCTGGTTCTAAA